>JAQGAJ010000724.1:0-12998 GCA_034689365.1 Liebstadia similis
ATAAATCAATAGAAAACACGAGAATTTTAAATATACATAAATCTTAATTATAATTATATTCTTATAGTTTTTACTTTGATTTATATTTGTGGGACATATGGCAAGTCATTGACGGATGAATAATGTATGAGAGCTTTGGATTCTGTCATAGTTTACCTTATTATACAATGAGGTAGATCTAAATCAATAACTGTAATACTGATCCAATGGTAAAGAGATTAAGACTAGGTTCTTGAGACCTGATCTAAGATCATATCCCATAAGAAGGGCTGAGAACAGACTATTCTGTTGGACAAGAATTTGGTAAAACACTGAAGAGTTGAAAGTCTGAAATCCAATCCTTTCTCTTGTCATTAATGGCAACGTTTCGAAGACATCCAACGAAATGATCCCTTCCTTGCAAAACACCAGTCAATGCAAAATCTAAGTAATTGATTGTCAGTTAGACTCGAATTCAGGATAAATAATCAAATTAGTGAATACCGGGAAGTCCTCCGATATAAAGGGGCGCAGAAGTGAATGACTCGAACTTCTTCTGATCGTTATTCTCGTTGAGACCATAAACCACTTCGTGTTTGTCCACTTTGAGAGATATCGAGCTCTTAGTGTAGGAAACTTTGATGAGATGCCACTTCCCGTCGCATACATTGAATTTTGAGATAAACTTCTTCACAGCTCTGATCGGACCGTCGCCGATGTCAACCGATGCGATTACATCGCCATCGAAGAGCTCTATTGATAGTCCGGGCACTTCATCATCAGATTGGGAGCTATGAGTCAATAGAATGCCATTCAATCGCGTGGTCTTAAACTCCAATTCAATATCGACTTTGAATCCGAGATTAAATCTTTCCTCTGATAAGAGACACAAAAGAGAAACGTTTTTGAAAAACAATTTTCAATTGAATTTGAAATAAGTGTCAGTCATACCGAAGATGGCGAACCCGTCCCCCGCAAAGTGGGCCCCGTTTTCTATTTTCGTGAAACAATCACTAATGTTGTGCATCAGACCCGACGCCAAATCTACAAACTCTTGGTTTATGTGAAAGTTTTTGAGACATCCCTTAAAACTTTCACTTATTATCTCTAAATCATTCAAATCGTTTATCTCATTGAGTCCTTCGGGAACGCCTCCGATATAAATGGGACTCTTTAGGGGAAGTTTGCGTCTTATTTTGCTCGACTCGACTCTTATGCGACGATCGACACCAAGCGATAAAGTCTTGTTGATCTTGTCTACGGTCACGTTATGCCATTGGCCATCATTAAGAGTTTCTTCGTTAGTGCTGATCAGTTGGACTCGCTTTCTATCCACGAGCTCTACCATAACATAACCGCTTCTAAGACCTAATGTCAAGTGAGACCTAATCTTATTGTTGTGGCCTCTAATCAGAAATATCAGTCCATTTGGATAATAGGTTCTGAACTCAAACGAAAGGCTGAAGTCTTTGGAAAATTCTCTTTTGTCGCGATTGAGACTTATATGTGAGTGCATTGTGTCTCCGACTTTGACGGCTCGGACTTCCACTGAATATTCAGGCATTTGAGCACAAGTTTCGGACATTTGGGACGGCATTGACTCCATTCGGTCGTCAAAATCAAAACCAATATAACTAAAGCGAAAGTCGTTTTTCACACATTAATTCATTTGAAAGAATCAGTTTTGAATCGAAGAATCGTATGAAAGCATATGTGAAGTGAAATGCAAACAATTGAAGCAAATTCTGTGAAGAATTAAATGCAATTCTGGGTTCACTTTATTGAGGAAAACAATAACATTCAATAGAAGTCGGAAAAAGTTAAAGACATTAAAAATCGATGCAAACATAAATCAGATTCCGATCCTTTGAGAAACGAAATCTCGAAAATTGTTTCGAAAAATGAAAACAAAAATTTTGAACAAAAAATAGAAATAAAAATAAAGTATTTTCATAACGAAAGACAAAAACAGTTTCAAAACAAGTCTTCTTTCATGCGATTGACAGGCGTTGAGAGCATTGCAAAAGAGCCGTACAATTAAATCGGATTCTGAACCAACCTATTGGACACTTCGGACTCGCGGCCAATGCCGACCCCCTCGAAGCTGACCGGTTCGTTGAGACGCAAGAGTTTCCCGTTGAAGACCGCGTCGCGAATCACACCTTTCAATGATTCTCGGGTTCCGGCCATTCCTTTCAGTGACATTCCTTGAGCTAAATATTCGGTTAATTCGATTATATTTTACTAAAGACTAGTCTAAGAGTAAAGACTTACGAAGACCACCCAAATAGAGGCCACCTTCTGAGGGCGCGTCGATGTCTTTAGTTCCTCGCGCCAAACGAGTGGCTCCGATCTCCTTGTCGTCTAATGACAAGAGTATTCTTTGGAAGAGATAATTCATTAGCAAAATAAGTATCATAAACGATGTCTCACTTTCTGATCTTCTTGGAAACCGAAACCGTATGATAAGCGCCATCGTTGACAGCAATCACTTCGGTGTTCAAAATGGTTTCGCCGACTCCTCCGTTGAATCGCGCCTCAAGTATACCATTGATAATAGACAGCGAATAATAATGCTGTGAAGAGATAATTAGTTAGATTGAAAGTGGAAATCATCTAAACTTACAGAATCTTTATTCCGAGCCCCTCGGGTGCCCTCAAAAGTGGACAGTAGAAGAAGTGCATCGCTTTGTGTTGTCTTAAATGTGAAACTGAAGTCCGCTTCCTCTTTAAGGGGTCCGCTATTGAGTTGAAGATAACCCGAACCCTTAAAACTGACCACTTTTATGGGTTTTTCTACATATCCGGTCTCGACTCCGAAGGCTTCTTGTTGTAGAAGGTTCAGAGGAGTGGTATCTATTTGTGCGTCTTTTATACCGCCGAGGAATGGTTTGAAGACAACTGTCGGCCAATAACTGATCGTGAAGTTAGGCGTAACGCCTCCGAAGTAGAGTTCACTGTCTGACAGTTCCATAGTCGTTGGATTACCGGGGGATAAGTTTCCGGGAAGTTCTTCGTCCTGAACCTGAAGAACCCCTTCGAGTTTTTCCCGCCCGGCGTCCACTCTAACCCAATTTCCGGTATTATATTTATTCCTAGTGGTCAAAGTTACGCGACCGGAGTTTCCGGCTCTGAATTCGTAGATAACATTTCCGTTCTTCAGGAATATAGCGATGTAGTCACCGGTGGAAGGATTGGATGTGAAGAAGAGGAGCGCGTCCTCATCGAAGGTTCGGAACTGAAGTGAAACCAAATACTTCTTTTTGTCGTATCGTTTGATTTGACTGAGGATGGCGTACGAGTCCTCCCCTTTGAACTGGAATGTACTCAACTCTTTTGGTTCGGTCGCCCCTTCTTTACATCCCTCACAACCCTTATTACTGGTGAAGTTCCAGAGACCGACCGGTTTTCCGTCTAATGTCAGTTCGTAGAGACAACCGGCGTATGAGTTGGATCTGATCTCTCGCGGAGGTCTGAAGTCGGGCGGGAATTCTCCAATGAAGAAGTATGAGTCCTGGTTTAGGTCCATTCGATTGAATCCTTGCGGAGATGAATCCGATATCTCGAACGGATCAGCTTTAGTGCCGTCGGGCGTCCTCTTCACAGTAAGTGTGGCCATATTTCCGATTCGGTTTACTTCTATTTTATACCATTGACTATCTTTCAAGAGTTGCTGATCATTGGTCTCAATGTTAAGACTGTGGGATAACATTTTGGTTCCGCCGCCGGCGTTCCAAAGGAATCGGATTTTTCTTTCAATCATTTCTATTGCCATAAAGTCATCGTTTCTTCGGCTGCCGATGAAGAATAGGAGACTATCGCGGGCCTCGTCTTTGATCGCATAATTCATTATAATGTTATTCGAAATGGAGGGTTCGATCTGAGGCTCATAAGATCGGGCGCAGACACCACTTCGGTCAGTGCCGAGAGAGACACGAATACTGGCCGACTTCTGACGCGCCAACAGAATGCGATCTTTGAGTTCTTTGAGATTCAGTTCCATCTGATTGTGCAATCGATTAACTCGTTCAGCAATTTCTTCGGCTCTATCGGCCAGTCTCGCCGAATCTCTGATATCACTTCTCGCCTGTTCGATGATTTTGGTCAAGTTCTCCAAACCTGAAGCGGTTCCGGCTCTCAGTCGATCCAACTTTGGCTGCAATTCAAGAGCTATTCTTTTATCGATATCATCAATACGTCTGTGAATGGATTCGAGTTCATCCAAAATGATTCTGAGTTTGGCCTCAACTCCACGAAGAATACCCGAAAGATCTTTGGGAAGACCGTCGAGAGCTCTGTTGATTAGATCCAGATTTCTCTTTCCATTGGCTAATTCATCGCTGATCTCATCCAATCTGTATTTCTTTTTTCGAAGTTCTCTATCGAGTTCTGGTATCTTATTATCTCTCATATCCTTTGCTTGTCGTAAGAGATCTTCACTTCTCTTCTTAGCCCGTTGTGCCCTAAGTGTCAGCGCGTCGTCAGTTCCAGGATATGCTGTTTTGTAGGCTCTCTCCGCGGCTTCGTATGCCTCGCGGGCGGCCTTTTCGGCGGCGGCCAAAGCGTCGATTATCTTTTGATAGACCGACGCTGCCTGAAGTGCATACTGTGCGGGATCGCGAGTTTCATTGAAAAGCGCTGTCAGGAACAAGACCTGTCTCATTAAGTCTTCGGCGTGTTTCTGACAGGGGATAACATATTTCTCAGAATATTCGGGGTTAAGTCGCGCCAAAATACTTCTTCTCTCTTCGACGAGTCGAGTCCCGTTGTCCAATTCGTCCAGAAGTCGAGGCAATATGTCATAAGTGACTGCGGCCTCAATCAGAGCATTCTTTGCGGCCTCGAGTAAAGCTCGGGCTTCAATGAGTGTACGATTGGCCACATCTGCGTGTCGGGTGCTGTTATCGATGGCTTCGTTAACGAAATGAATGGTTGGATACGATTCTTGGACTAAACGAACTGAGGTTTGGATCGGCGGCTGAACCTTGTTTTGGACGATCGATAGAATATCTCTGAGAAGTTCCTGCAACCGATCCAATCGATCTTTGAGAGGACCGAATGAGTGCCGACCGGTCAACAGTTGCAACACTCGTTCCAATAAGTTCTTTGCTTTTCTCAATTCTCTTTCCGCTTCTTCAGTTCTAGGTCTAAAATCTCTGGCCTGAAGTTCCCGTAATATTCTTTCCGCCTCCTGAAGCATACGATCGGTCGCGTGGCCGATGGGGTCGGTCGAGTCGAGGCCATACCTCCGCAACATATTAATCACTTTAATGATCTCTTCCCACAAGTCGTTGATCATATCGAGGACTCCCTGAGCATCGTTTCTGACAGTATCGGCTTCTTTGGCCAGAATTGGTCCCCTATTGTTGAGTTCCCGTGATTTCAAGTACAAGATGTCAGCCCAGGTCTCGAGATCGAAGCTAATTGAGTAATTACCGACGATAAGATGACCTTGGGATATTACGTAATGATATTTGTTCATTAGAGTGAGTAATGTAGTGTATCTATTGGTCAGATGCAACAATCTAGTCCACGGTAGATCAGGACCAGGCATTATGAACTCGTCGATCAACTTCTTCAAGAACTCGACGTCGTCCAGCAATAGACCGGTACAATCATCATCACAGTTCAAACAGCCATCGTCGGTGATCACATGTCTGGGCGGACAGTTGTCACACTTGAGACCAGTTATGCCTTCTCTGCATCGACACTGACCGCTCACTTTGTCGCAGATGTTGTCCAACGCACCGAACGGACTGCAATTGCAGGGAAGACACTGTCCTCTCGGACCCATAGGATTACCCCAATAGCCATCGGCACAGAGTTCGCAATGGACTCCGGTATAGCCTTCCGTACAGTTAGTGCAGAGCCAGTCCTTAGTGCCTCTCAGTTCACAGGTATCGCTGAATGAGTTCTCGACCGTAGGACAGGCGCAGGGCTTGCATGGGATGCCTCGGGTCGGGTCCCCGTAATATCCCTTAATGCAGAGGTTACAATAGGGACCGGTCGTAAAGCCCGTACAGTCGGTACAAATGCCAGTCTCTTTGTCACAGGTTCTGCTCATGTTATTGCAAGGACAGGGTTCGGCCCAACCGACCAAATCGAGAATGTCTTTTGAGTCCAAGTAATTGGGTTTTCGTTTTCTATAATAACCGATATTCGGGTCCTGACATGAAGTCTCTGTGTATTGCGGCGGACATTTGCATTGCTCGACACCGATCGCTATATTAACGGCCGGTGCGATAGGTTTGGCCGTATCGAGGGTTACGTCTGTAATGCGGACCAGCTTTACATCCGCTCCTTCGCTCGCTCTTATCATAATGTATTGAACTTTTTGAAGGGCGACCATAAGTATGTCCCGCGTGACCGGGAATTCAGGATTATTGAGCTGAAACCACTCGGACTCGTGAAGACGGATCTGATGAAGACCAGTGACAGATGGAGTGTGATCATAGCCCGGACCCGAATGGGCCAGAACTAGTCGGTTATTGCCTTGAAGTAGTATAAGTGGAAACCTTTTAAGCATATTTTCGGGGAATCGACTTCCGCCCCGACTATAGAGTCGGAAACGAATGAATCCGTTGTAACTCAAGACTTGGTCATTAAGGGCTTCCTTAGGGAATGACCAATAGAATGGTTGATCCACAACATATCGGACACCGACAGTCTCTCCCTGTTCTGGGATCAACTTATATGTATGGACAGTCTTGATGTCAGTATTTCCGATTTCAAAGGCCACTTCTCTCTGCGGTAAACTGATTTGAGTCCAGGCGAAGGACGACTGTTCGCATTTGGAGGCCTTTCCGAAGCAGAAACACTCGAAACAACCCAAAGGATTGTCTGCCGATAACGCAAACGATCCTTCTTTGCAGTGATCGCATCGCCGGCCCTCGACATTGGTCTTACACGGACACTGACCCGTCTCATCGCACTGACACTTACCGTCAGCTCTGCACTGATCAGGTTCTGTTCCGGGTTCGTGACAATCACATCGACGACAGTTAGGGAACCGATAATAACCGAATTGACATTTATCGCAGTGACGGCCTTCGAAACCCTCCAAACAAAGACAATCGCCTTAAGAGAACAATTGAAGGATTAGTTTCTTCGAGAAAAAAGTTTAGTCATTACCTGTTTTATGGTCGCACTCGTTGTTGACAGAGCCCTGAAGATTACAATCACAGGGCGAACAACCAGTGAGGACATCGAAACCCCAGGTTCCCGGAGCGCAGTCCTGACAGGTCGGACCCGCGGTATTGGGCGGACATACACAACGACCACTTTTAGGATCACATATATGTCCGGGTGCTGTACACGGATCGCATTGATTGCAACCAAACGAAGAAAAGCCATAATATCCCGGAAGACATCGGTCACAGTGTTTGCCTCCGACTCCAGGTTTGCAATCGCACTGACCATAGATCTCATCGCAGATCTGAGACACCGATCCCGTGAAGTTGCAATTGCATGGTTCGCATCCATTGCCCGAAGCGATGTTCCAATAGCCCGGTTCACAGTGACTGCAATCCCTTCCGATCACAAATGGCTTGCATTTGCATTGACCGGTCATTGGATTACATTCGGGGCCTTCGGATCCGTTGGGATCACACTTACAGGGCTGACAACCCTTCTCGGAAAAGCCATAATAACCATCCAAACATTCAGCACAACTCCGACCGAAAACTCCAGGACGACACGGACATTGGCCAGTGGTCTCATCGCAGTTGGGAGAAGTGGATCCGATCAGATCACATTCACACGGAAGACATTTCTGTTCCAAATTCCCATAACCGGGGGCACAACGATCGCAACGAAGACCGGCATAGTTTGGTTTGCATTGACACTGACCGGTGATCGGATTGCAGTCCAGACTCTCAGACCCCTCGGGATTACAGTTACAAGCTTTGCAGTCACCGGCGGCGGCGTTACCCCAATGTCTAGGAAGACATTCATCGCATTTCCATCCGCCCGTGTTTTCTACACATCTGAAGGAAAAGGAGTTAAGAACAGGAATTGTATATTTGACTGTGATTTACATGCACTGTCCGGTTATATGATCGCAGAAGTTTGATATCGATCGGTTAGTATTATGTCCGCAATCACATGGAAGACAAACTCCTCCCGGAACCAAAGGATTTCCATAATAGCCATCTGCACATCGCTCGCATCGGTCACCGGTATATCCGGGCGGACAGTCGAGACAGACATAACCGTATTTGCTATTTGGTTCGTAACGACAGGTCGGGGAGAAGTTGTTGGATGGGATGGGCAGTGGACAGGCGCAGGGCTTGCAGTCGTCTTCGAAGCCATTTCGAGCATTACCATAGAAACCCGGTTTGCATTCGCCACAGTCGGGTCCGGTGGTATTGTGCAGACACTCAGAACACGCACCGGTGTAGGGGTCACACGATTCCGCGTGATTATTGCAGTTACACTTCTCGCAGACCCCGTTCACCAACTGGTTATTCACTCGACGATAACCGGGAGCGCAGTATTCGCACGAAAGGCCAGAATAGCCTGAATTGAAAAGAATTTCGTATATCTATCGAAGACAGTTATCGAGTCATACCTGGAGGACAGTCACACTTCTCAGTTCCTTCGGCTTTCTTTATACTCTTGGAAATAATCGAAGCCTTTTCCATATCGACCTGATAGAGACCGCCCTCAATCTGGTCGGTGTGAAACTTCGCCCGAAGCAGAAGTCTCTTCAGATCATAGATCAGAAGAGTGAACTCCTCCCGACTGACCCTCTCGTCAGTCATTCTTCCGTCGTCTCCGACTCGGAACCAATTCTGTTCCCTTAATGGCATTATGATAGTGGTATTGACCTCATCCATATCGGATGGTTTGTGCCACTGATACCCGATTCTCAGGCCTTCTTCTCCACCCTCAAGAATAATATCGGCGTCGTGTGTGAAATATCCGGACACATCTCCGCGGGAAACGACGTAACTTATTATGAACTTGAGGTCATTGCCATATGCATAAAGATTCTGACCAAGATAGTCCTTCGGGGCTTCCCAATAGTACACATTCTGGACCGAAGCGGGCACCTCATCGTTGGCAATCACCAGATGACCATTCTCTTTAGTTGGCGGCACTTTCCACCGACCGGACAGATCAGTGATCATCCAGTCCCCTATATTGCTCACTAATTCGAGACCTCCTCCAAAGGACGTACACTTAGTGGTGGCGCCGAAACAATAGCAAAGAGCACATCCCTCGGGGTTGTCGTGATCCAGATTGTAGTGACCGCTCTGACATTTGTTACACTGAGTGCCGATCACATTGGACTTGCATTTGCAGATACCATCGCAGACATCGGTATTGATAATACCGGCGTAATTACAGAAACATTCGTCACATCGCGGGTAGTTTTTATACCCTTTGGCACATCTTTCACATCGAAGACCATCGAAACCTTCTTTGCAAAGACAATCACCAGGTCTTCGACCTTCGATCAGATGAAACACATCTTTGACACATAGATCCGAAACTCCGGGTCCACTGCACTGGCATTTGGAGCACGGGTTAGGATTGTCGAGTTTGATCCCTTCGGGTCGATAATAACCATCTTCGCATTGTTCACAATTGATTCCAGTCGTGTAGTGACCACATTTACTGCAAACACCTCCGCCCTCATAGACTCCGGCCTTGTTTAGGCTCAACTTCTTGTCGGCTATGCTCTGATCGTAATAGCATTCATCCGAGTGTCCAAAGCATTGACATTCTGATCGATTCCAACCAAATCAGTCAAAGCATGTGATACTAATTCAAAATGACTTACCCTCGCAAACAGAGACGAAACCACTTGTGGCCGGTCTGTAAGTCTGTTGGTTGAAAAGTGGACAACACTTCTCGCAATTGTTTCCGCACGTGTTGTGTTCGCACTGACATTGAGGAAGAGGAGAGCCATAGCGGGGAACTCTGCAGTCCAGGGCGTGTCCATTGCACAGACACTGTCCTCCGATCGTTATGTCTTTTATCGAATAAAAGAACTGAAAGAACGAAAATTCATTTATCCTCTGATCAAATCATTTCAATCATACCCTTCTTGTGACAGATTTGTCCACTTTTTCGGGATCTATTGAGTTCTGTGAGATGAGATCACCATAGAAAGTCTTAACCTTCTGCAGACGCAATCTTATGAACTGTGCGCGAGTGAACTCTCTTAATGTATCACTGGGTCCGTCAGCACCGGGTCTTCCATTGATAAGCGAGACGTGAATCTAGCGATTGATCATTAGATCATTAGAATCATGTAATGTCTTGGAATCAATCGCAAGCAATACCTCCGCGTTCTCAATGATATCAGTCTTGGAGTAAAATGAAGTACAAATCACTTCGTCATCACTTCTGAACCTAATCTTTCCGATTGTGGGGCGAACTCGGTATGTGTTCCAACATTCGGTGTCTGAAAGAGCGAAGTACTGCCACGGCCTATAGATCTGGCCGTCGACAGACCGCTCAAGAATCCAATTACCCGGAAGTGGGGTTATGGCAGACTTGACCACAACATAAGCGATTTGATAGACCTGTTTGAGGTTTATGGTTATGGTCACCCATTCAAACTTTCTCCCGTTCTGGAGAGTCGGACTTTGCCACCATCTGAGAAACAAAACCCATTAAAGTCGGTTCCAAACAATTCTCAACTAACGAATCTGTGCCGTCGATGGCATTGGCAATCGGGTGCCGTTTGGAGAGGTCAGGACTGGCGGCGTCGCAGACATTGCACTGAGCCGTCGATGAATCGGTTCTTTCGTCAAAACAATAATTGAATGATTAGTTTTGTATCTAAAGTCTGACAACATTTGGAATAATCGCAAGTCTATCAAAGTTTGCGTTCACTCTAATTGTGTGATATTTTTAGTTACCGAGTGAACACATGTTCAGCCAATTTGCAGTAGACTTCAGGACCCGTCTCACCACAAGTCGCGTTCACTGTTATGATAGCACCAGAGCCCAGGTTGAAGACATTGGGGAACAGACCCTTCAGGAGCTCCGAATCTGTAGTGACAACAAGGGATCAGCGAAATAACATAATGGGAACAATAATGTTCGAAATGCCATAGACATAAACATATCTATGTTTGTTAGAATATCTTGGAATATCAAGTTCATTCATATTGATTGGTCTATGACATAAATATCTTGTGTAATTGCTAAAAACATAATTTCCCATTGTGAGAGTGAACACAACATTGACTAAGAATTTGTACATTTTATTAATAAATTATAACGTGATTTAACCGATTCCAAGAAAGAAAGGAAGTCTGGCTCTGATCTCAAACATCATGTTTTCAAACAAATTATAAACGATTTAATTTGAAACCAAAAATAAATTGAAAAATCATTTGCCGTTCATTAAAAAAAAGAATACATTGATTTCACACTTAAATATATCTTTTGGCCAACTTTTGATTTTTCAATAAAGGTAAATCGGGGCAAATGGCCCGAAATGGCCCTAAAATACGAGAAACTCTTGAGGCCTCACAACTCCCACACTCTTCGCTCCTTATTTTAAAGAATTTCAATTATATTTTGCTTCCAATGAATTGAAAGGCGCTAAAACTTTTAGCCCAAACCATCTGTTCATTAAAATTAAGATAATTATCGAATTATTGGTCAAAACTTACCATTTCTTGTGTTAGACCAAGTATTAGTCTGACAATTGACCAAATGAAACGAAAAGGTGTAAAACAAGATCAATGAATACGAGAAAATAATCATTTTTGTCAGTCTTATGTTTTGGTCCGTTAAAGCATTTCGCTTACGAACCAATGGACTGAACAGAAGAGAGACTCAAATGAACTGAAGACCAAACCAAACAAACCAAACTAGTCTTCAAAGTTGTTCAAAGTTGTGTTGTTTTTACAACAACACAAACTTTTATTGCCTTAATTGCCTAAAATGTGTGGGACTTGAGGTGACTTACAGTGATTTTCAACCGATTTTCACAGCTCTTCAGACTTTGTATTGCATTTTCATGTGCTAGTAGTCCAGTCCCCAAAGCAGTGCTCGCACAGGTAGAGGTCCAGTGCCACCGGCACTCCAGTGCACAACCCAGCAGGACAGAAGAAGCCGCTTCTCTGTCCACTTCTACCTGTACGATGCACTACCTTGAAACTTAGCTAGTAAGTTTAACTTAACCAGTGGAATGGTTTCCTCACTTTTGTCAGCGAATCGCCTAATTCTTATTCAAATTTACTCAAAGATATTAGAGATTACATATTAGATAACATATATCTCTTTCATAACAGTTGAAATATATTTATCAAAATTGTCGGCAAATATTAATTATTTTATGATTTATAAAACCAAATTAAAAGCGATTCATTAGAATTTGAATTTGTGTGGAAAATAAGAATATATACACGAACTTAGATTTGTTTATAAATCATTGGAAAGAAGTTAGAAGTGAATGAAAATGTCAAACCTTTGTCGAAAGAGTGGTTCGCCGGCAGATATGGTATGTACTGATCGATGACTGAGTAGTTGTTGTCGAAGGAACTGACTTTGAATTGCAATACATATTTACTCTTCGACTCTGAAACGACACTAATCTGACTAACAATTAATAAAATTAAGAGAAAATCGGTTTTCATTATTAGAACATCTGAAAGACCAAGAGGTGAATGACTGAACCGATCGACTCAGTTGTGATAACCGAGCGATCAAACAAAATGAACACAAATATTCAGTTAAGTTGACAAATGTTTATAAACGCAATGTCTGTTTATTCAAAATGATTAGAGCAGTGTTTGCAATGATTAGTGTCTCGGCAATAGTGTATAGAAGGTGTAGACCATAGAGGGTATAGCTATAGAGGGTATGGCAATAGAGAGTTTGGAGACATAAGACAAAGCAATGCCAATACAGAGATCCGACTCTTTCGCAAACTTATATCTATTTTTGGATCTGACTCTCAACTCATTCTCTTTTGTATATCTAAACTAGATATGAGCTCATTCTGTGAATTGAAAAAAGAGGGACGACTATTTTGAACATAGTTTATGGTA
>JAQGAJ010000725.1:0-12994 GCA_034689365.1 Liebstadia similis
AGTCACAACTAATTTCATTGGAAATTACATTTAAATGATTGCATTTATAAATAAATTTAACGAATTTATAATAAGTGGTACTTCGATAGAGATTTCAATGTTTAATAACAATAATTAATTTGTGATATTTAGTGATAAGTTTGGCTCATATTTAAGCATAATATTAACAAAACGTCAAAAATGAATATCAAAAGTCAAACCAAAGATCGATAATAAGAACAATCAGTTCATCAGTTTTATAACTCATTCTTCGAATTATCGAATGATTTAAATCCTTCGCCTAATTCAGAATCTTTAATGACTTGTGGTTTAGAATCTGATTCTATTGTCGTTTCTGAGCCAACATTTGAATCTAAATTAGGTTTTGATTCTTTGTTTAACAACGAATCCGAAGATTCTTCTGGTCTTTGTTTTGACACAATTTGTGGTTCAATATTCAAATTGGTGTCCATTTCTAGTTTGATATCTTTATCCTTCGATATCTTCTGTTTTGTCGAAGTATTTGTTTCATTAGTTTTCGGTTTAGTTTTAGTCTTTTTCGAAGTGCTCTTCTTTTTAGTCTTTTTCCGTGATTTCGGTGGTTTCTGTGGTTTCGGGAGATCGTAATCAAAGTCTGGCCTTTGATTTTGTTTCTGCTGCGGAGGTCCGAACTGCGGATTCTGAAGATCAAAGGGTTGGTACGGAACGTATCGGTCGGGTTTGACTTTCTTGACATTCCTCTTCTTTTGTTGTTCAATGTATTGTTTCTTGTCATGAGTGAGAAGGGGTCGGTTGAGATGTGCGAGATGTCCTAAAGTCACTTTACCGATGTAATTGTTAGCATACGAACCAAAGTATAGGACTTTGCGATCGCCGACAATCACTTCGCGCACTTCAGACAGAAGTGTTGTCCGTCCATCGGGTGAGTGCAACGACTGAAGTACTTTTCCCTCGGCGTCCAACTCAAGAGCGAGACCGTAGTGAGCGATGGTATGCATTATGATGTGTCCGGTCTTGGTTTTGAATCCGAGATCAATCAATGGTCTGAACCCAATCAAAGTGCCAATGGTTTCGATTGCGAATCCCAAGAAATACAATCCTCTGAGAAGTGCTTTTCTTGTTTTTGGCCAAACGCTCAACAAATCCAAAGCAAAGGACGGATTCTTGTCGTTACGACCCATCATAAGTCCGACCCAATAGCTCTCTCGATAGGGATCACTACTTCTTCTTATGCTAAGAGAATAGTAAGATATGAGTGAATTGAATGATACAATCAATTAGTGGACACACTTATCGGGCTCTCCCGGGAGGTTATAAGCGAAGATATCTGTCTGTCCTCTCTTCTCGCCGTCGATGTAGTGCTTCATAATTCTTCTGTTGTTGAACTCACAGACCAGAAGAGCCGTCTTGTCGTCAGTCAATTCAATTCCATTCGGAAATCCAAGAGATTTCATAATAACACTAGAGTTCTTGGTTTTCATATCGAAACGAATAACTCGTCCGCTCTCGTCGTGTTCTCCCACTGTGTAAAACACTGTATTCCCATTGAGACAATGTTATGACTTCTATAAGATTCTTAATATTATTATACCATGTTTTAGGTCCCACTTATTGCTGGAATCTGTAAAATAAATGGCATTTTCCTCTTCATTGATGACCAGATCGTCCAAGAATTTAGGTTTTCTATCGTCTATAAGTTTCTTTGAGGTCATAATTCGGGTCACTTTACCAGAGGTCACGTTTACGGTATGCAAACCATAGTAGGCGTCGGCCACATATAATATCCCCTTTGAGTCGAAACGCAAACCTTCAAGAATTGAATTGTAATCAATAAGAATTATTTTTTGATTGTTATATTGAGATCGTGTCCGATAAATACAAACTATGTTCATAATAATGATTGCAGTCATGTAAAGATTATATACCTAGAGGTCGGCCACACTTTTCCATATTCCAGGGTTCGCCGCATTTCTTCGGATCTCCGAATTGGGCGACACTTTTATACCTATCATTACGAATGCGAACAATTCGTCCGTCAGAGAGACCCGTAAAGACATCACCTGTCGATCCGAACAGAAAAGTATATATTCTTAAGATATCTGTCATCGATAATGAGATACATCCGCACGATCTTCAAAAGCACATACCTTTCCAAATGGCTAAAGACTCGGGTCCTATGATTTCATTGACGAAGAGGTGGTCTATTTGTGAGAGTCTGTTATTTGCTCGAAGAGGTCCGTCAAAAGTCTCGGGTAATGTTACGCTTGGGTTCAAACGAGTCTTTACTTGGTTTGAAAGCTAACAAAGTTTACTCACTTATAAGAATTGGGTTCGATGTGAAAGTATATGTCCGGAGCAAAGGCCAGAACGAGGTATACGAAGTACGCGTGGAATAAGAACTTGATTGAAGAGCCAAGAAAATTGGCGAACCCTTCCCACGAGACCATTGCTAACACTTCTACTACGAACCAAAAACAAAAGTTGGGCTAAACTTTTACCATTGTTTGAGTGAATCCTAAAATAGTTGACCCGAAAACCAATTTAATAACCAATTTAACGACTTATGCCTTATTCCAGATATTATGTAAACTTAAAAAGTGGTTCTCTATTGGCGTCTCTATTGGTGTCTGACTGAGACCGACAGAACTCTATTCTCGCATCGATTGCTTACTCTTATTTGTAGTACAGGTATTGAATTCCTAATTAAATAGAATTTCTAACATTAGAATCGATAAACTATTTGGAATATTATAGTAAATATGCAACAATTCTTTCAACGCTATAATCATTTATTTTCGCATCATTTCTCATAATTTCCATCTGATCTCGGCTTAAAGTTTGTGCAGTGAATATCGTTAACTATGCATTATATCGTCCAATGACTACCTCAAACATCATTCCCATCCCTTGGTCATTGTTGCTCATCTGCCAAACGAGAGCTATTTAATAATACATTAGTTTATAACAAACAAATTCTTCATTTTTATGCCGAGTTTTGTAAGAATAAAATTGATTTTCTTATCAAAAACTTAATATAACCTAAATTTGTATTTGTTTTTATCATCAGTTTCTTAATTATTGATAAGTTCTTATAAAATGAGATCAGATATAGACCTAAATTGAATCGATAGATAGAGAAACAATGGGTCAGTTCGTCAACTGGTAGTCAAAGTGAGTCTATTTAGTCAATAATGAAATGCATTTTTGAAGAGAAACACAATCGAAATCAATAAATCTGTTCCGCAGTTGTACTACAAATAGATTTGTTGTTACGACAGATATGTTGAGAAACAATAGCCGTCTCTACAAATGCGTTAGATCTCAATCAAAACCAATGTTAATGACGTTTATTGAGATTTAAAAACTACAAAATTTAATAAATAAGCGAAGAATCGGTTCTTAAGTCCAGAATATGTCAATTGAATAAACTCTTAAATTTGTTGACCGACGACAAACTGAAAGAAATGTTAGAGAAATTACTTCAAGTAATTGATTAATAGTTTTGAAGTATTGATTGGATTAAATCGAAAATGTCTTAAAATTATGTCGAATTGACCGAAATATTAGAGAAAAAGAGAAATGAATTTGATTTCAATAAAATTTTATTTAATGAATGAAAAGACAATACAAATACAACAAAAAACGCGAAATAAGACTATTTATTACCTAAAAAGAGTAAACCTTTGAGGTATTCGTCCGTCTCTACTGTTGAGAGCAGTCTCGATGTCTTCAAGACTCGGCATTTGAGCCAAGTTTCCCATCGCGGCCACTGATGGCCGACTCCGAAGCAATCTTAGCGCTACTCTTCTAATGTCTTCTTCGGTCACTCTATCGATTTGATCGATGAAGTAATTAGCGGACAGTCTCTGACCATTGGATAAGACCTGTCGGCCGATATCCTCGAAGACCACGGGTCGGGCCTCTAAGTTCATTAATAACATGGACTTGAGCTGAGTTTTAGCGCGCACTAACTCCATGTCAGCCAAACTTCGGCTCATATTTATTGTTTCGCCGATTATTAAATTGATTAGATCTCTGAGTTGTGAGGGATGTGCCGACGCTTGGATGCAGAAGAGCCCGGAATCGCTGTACGCGTGGTTATAAGCGGTGGCGCTATAGACCCAGTGATGCTTATTCATTACATTTGTGTACAATCGGGTATACATTCCCTTTCCGGGACCGCCCGCCGAGAAAGAGCCGCCGCCGCCCATAATCATGTTGAGGACACATATCGGGATGAAGTCATTGGTGTCCTGATGTGAGAAACTTTCGAGACCTAACACGAAGTGAACCAACTCTGGCATCGGAGTCGGACCTAAGCTTACTTTTGATAAGTCTTTTTCTACGGTAACGATTCCACCGGTATATTGAGCTATAGAGTTGTCCACTTCGGTAGTGGTCTTATTGTTGACTATTGACTGGTCTTTGAGCCAAATCGGTTGAGACTCAACGAAATGTTTTTGAGCCAAATCGACGAGCTTTTCGTGTTCGACACCAACTCCGGCCAAAACCATTCGGTTCGGTGTATGATATGTCCGGATGTAATCAAAAATCGCGTTTCTGTCGATCAATGGAAACGATTCCTTTGGACAGAGTTTGGGCAAACCTAAGGTATTGCTCCGATACGCGGCCGAATGGATCAGTTCGAAGAGTATGGGTTCGGGATCGGGTCTCATCGCGATGTCTTCCAATTCGAATTCTATCGTTTGTTTAGCGAAAGAAATCTCTTCGTCTGTAATCTGAGGACTGAGAACTGCTTCGGACAACATGTGAACCATGGATGACAGGCCTCGGGAGTCAAGAGATGCCGCGTAAACGAGACAATCACGCGATCCCTGACTGTCACAAATACCGCCGAACTTCTCAAGATTTCTCATAATCTGATCCTTGTTTTTGAAATCTGTAGTCGAATTGAAGGCCAACTTCTCCAAGAAGTGAGAGATACCCGAAGGATGTGATACTTCATAACGAGATCCCGAGTCTATGACAACACCCACTGTACAGAACTGACCGAACTTTTTCTGTGAGGCCACCCGAAGACCATTCGAGAGTGTCGTTACTTTTGTTTCATAGTCTTCGGCAGTTATTGTCGCGAAAACCGGTTTCGGAAAACCTAAACAAAACAAAATGAGGTCAATCAACGAGCTTAAGAAGTGACCAATCGGTTGAAGACCTGGTAATGACTCCGAAAGCGACGTTTGAGTGATTTGATGGTCGATCACATGATTAGGACTCGGAGTGGAACTACTCTTCAGTCGATTAAATTGAGTCAAAACCCGATTCTTAGAATTTATATTAGATCTATTGATAACCGACCGAAGACTACATCCGAAGGCATGAAATGCGGCCATAATTTGATACAAACAATGGTTTTGTGCGCAAGTCTTAAGACGTCTTCAGTTGTCGGGGATATGAATAACGCCTCCGATTGTCGACCGAATCGACATTGACTTCAATGACCGCTTCCGAGACGTTATGTTTGGATGACTTCTTTGTGTCTACAAAATAGTGATGCAATTATTGGCGGATCAGTTGATTGTCTCAAAGACATAGATCTCTTTGACCACCGATACCGTCATCAATGGCCACATTCACGCACCACAAAGACCTTCTGATTGAGTGTCCTTTCAATAAGGATCACAAGATTGCGGTCAGGAATCAGATAAAGCATATCATTGACTGCGAGAAGAAGATTGTGTCCAAGTTTTCGGTTTGCATTTACAACGCTTCCCATCGTATGGCCAGACATGAGTTCGCACATCATATCAAGTCGTGTCCCGACGGACGCCAACACTTGAGAGAAGCTTCAAAGTCAGTGAAGACTGAAGACTCGGAACTGAAGGCAAACGGATCTCAACTGTCATCGAGTGGTGAGATTGTGACCGATTCTCAGCCAACTGTTCTTCAGGACTCGGATGAAGACGAGTGGGCGGACGACAATTGTCCCACTTATGACATTTATGATGGCTTCAAAACCACTGACGATATTCCGACCGAAGAAAAAGTTCCGCAAAAGTTGACTAAAAACCAAAAGAAAAGGAATCGAAGAAAAGCTGCGATCGCTTCCAAAGACTCAAATGAGACCTCTATTTGGGATTAACCACCGATCGGGTGATAATTCATCCAAAGATCTGGACTTAAAATAAGTTTAATTTTTATTTAATATTAGTTTTGTATACAAATAATTGTAAAATTAGTTTATTTTTAAATCACTTAAAATCGAATTAAATTCTCACATCTTTTCAACGGATTTGATTCCGAGTAAAGAGAGTCCCGTTTCGATGACCCGAGCCGTGGCTTCGCAGAGAATAATTCGGCTCACATTGACAGTAATTGTCTCGACTTCGTTCTCGACCTTCTTCTCGATGACATAGCACTGGTCGTAGAACTCGCTGAAGACGACCGACAATTCAAACAAATAACCGCAAAGTGTATGCAAATAGAGGTCGTCCACGATTTGGACGATAACTTCGGCGAATCTAAGTATGAATTTGGCCAATTTGTACTCTCGAGGGTTGTCCAAATCTAGTTTAGGTGTATTTTGTGCTAATTGGTGGACACTTTCGGTGAGTTTTGCATTTCTGATGATAGACCGGATGCGCGTCAATGCGTATAACAAATAGACGGCAGTATTTCCTCTGTCGTCGAGCATTCGGTCAAAACTGAATACGTATTCGTGGTTTCGGTCGTGACTCAGATCAGCGTATTTGATACAACCGATGGCCACCGCCTCCTGAGCTGCCTTTAGTTCTTCAGGAGTCAACACTTTATCCCTTCCCTTCTCGACGAGTTTCACGAGCGCTCTTTCCATCCCTTCGTCTATCAGATCCTTAAGCCGTACGGTCTCACCCGAGCGAGTCTTGAATTTCTTTTTGTCTTCACCTGAAGACGAGAAAAGTATTAATAAAAAGTATTAACAACTGAAATACAAACCGAGAACAACTCCGAACGAGAGGTGATCGCATCGAACTTTGTTTGGATCCAAATAACCAACTTTTTGGCTGCAATTGAAGAGTATCTGAAAGTGTTGACTCTGTCCGGCGTCCACGCAGTAGACAATACGTCCGGCTTTCTCTTCTTGGATGCGCTGTCGAATTGTGGCCAAATCGGAAGTGTCATAAGTGAAGCCACCGTCAGACTTGACAATAGTCATCGGCGGTAACGACTTATCGGTTGGAAACAACACTTTTCTTCCTTCTTCTTCGATGAGTAGTTGTCTCTCTTCGAGATCTTTTACCACTTCTAACATCAAATTGTGATAAAAAGATTCTCCTCTTTCGATGAGTTTAGGACTTATGCCTAATATTTGGTATATTTCTGTATATTCTTTGCGAGAAATATCGCAAATCTGTTTCCACGCGGTTGTAATCAATGGATCCCCTGATTGGAGACGAACAGTGGTATTGTACGCCCTTTTCTTGAACTCCGGTTCTTCATCGAAGCGTTTCTTAGATTCTTTGTAAAAGGCGACCAAATCTGCGATCGGCGGCGGATTTTTCTGATAATCTGGATATTTATCGATCAGATGTGACAAAAGCATTCCGAACTGAGTGCCCCAATCGCCCAAATGATTGATCCGAAGAACATCCAAACCGACGAACTCCAGCACTCGGGAGACACTGTCACCGATGATGGTTGACCTGAGATGTCCGACGTGCATCTCTTTGGCAATGTTCGGGGAAGAGTAGTCAATGACAACCTTTCTGTTTGCTTCTTTACTGTGTATTCCCTTTACGTGCACTCCCTCTAAGACAATATTGCGGACCGAATCGGACACAAATTGCTTGTCGAGATAGATATTGATGAAACCGGGTCCCGCAACGGTCACATTAGTGATCATCGGGTTCTTTGGCAAGTGCTGGACCAGAGTGTTGGCCACATCCCGACCATTCAGCTTCTTATCTGCGATATATTTACTCAATGGTAACGCACTGTTGCACTGGTAGTCCGCGTGATCTGATTTTGTGACCAGGAGTGGAGCGTTTGACAGCTTCGGGAATGCATCCGATATTGCTTTCCGGAAGATCTCTTTTATTAAATGTAAAACACTTGTCATTCCTCCCGATATATCATTGAACAGTTCAGTCGAGTCTTGACATTCGGGTTTGCTATTCAGGCCAACTGCGGGTGAGTCTAGAGATGAAATTAATGGTCAGAGACTAAGAAGCGATGAGCTTTGAACTGACCGTTTGTTGTCTTCTGTCGATTCATCTCTTCTTCGATGGCTCTCTTAAGGATACTGAGTCTGTACTTGAGTTTCGTGTTTTCGGTTCGAAGTTCAGTCAATTCCTCTGAAAATGAGATCAATTTCAGTGATATTACAAATCATTGCATAAGACATGACATGACATACGGTTTGTCTCGAATTGATTTCCGTCGGAGTTGTGGCCATCCTTTTGGACGAGTTTGCGGTACTTGTCCTCCAATTCAGTCAATCTCTTCTCTAAACTGTTTTGTTCTTTGAATGATTTGTCCATCACTTGAATCGTTGTTCAGACCAACTGAAGCCAAACAGAGCCGACACGTGAACCGAACCAGAAAGGGGTGGACTCGAGCGCAGACACACGTTGTGTCTGAACGGCCGAAGACGTCATCAGTGGGTCTGACGTCAAACCGGTATTTGAAATGCCATGAGTTGAGAGCACAGACTCGGCTCACATAAGACGTGACGTTATGTCCGCCAATTGGAGCCGAGAATGAGTGGTCACTCCCTTTGACCCATATATGGGGACCGAAGACGTGACACGAGTGGAGACATTGTTTGCGAGCGTCTCATCACTCGTGACTTCACTTGACTTCTCATCTCTTCTGTGATCGCATTTGAATCTCACATTTGAAACACATTTCAATCAATTTTAGTCACAATTTGTCATAAATTAACTGATATTGTGTTCACCGAAGAGCTGATCCAATGGCCTCACGATCTCTGTTCGTCACTTTGACCAAACAATCGGCTCTATTCCGCACATATGCTAACCGAGGACTGCATTCAATGAGTGGCCTCTCGTCGACCAAGTCATCCAAAGAAGGTCTTCGGCCGAATCCGATCAATGGCTGGACTGAGAAACAGCACGAAGAGTGGGTCGACCGCATCTTCGGGCCACTGAAGAAACCCCAGCACAAGAAGACAGACAACAAGACCAAAGAAGACGACAAGAATTCACAATAACTTTGTATTTATTAGGTTTTAAACAAATTTAGTTTCAATTTATTATCAAATTATTATTTTTCTATTGTTTTCAAGTATTAAATCCAATATTTGGTTCAATGTATTGCTCTTTAATTAATTGATACTTAAATAAACGTTTATTGCATTTAATCACTGGTCAGTCACGGGTAGAGTCGGTCACTGAATAACTCCGAGCTTTCGGCCAACTTTGACAAAGGCGTCAATAGTTAGCTGAATGTCTTCACTCGTATGAGCCGCTGATATCTGAACCCGAATGCGGGCCTTGTCTTTAGGGACAACGGGATAACTGAAGCCAATCACGTAAATGCCATTCTCTATAATATTGATCGTGGGTTTAAGCCCTATATAGCAATTGTTAGCCAATACCTAGCATTTGATCGGCAAAAGTTGAGGCGAGTCGGGCGTCACCGATGAAAACGGGACAAATCGGATGGTTATCGCCCTTTGGAGACAAATGATTGGTTAAAGTGGTGTAACATATGTTGAATACCGACCAGAATATTGAAACCAAAGCTTTTCATTTCGTTTCGAAACAATTTTGTATTTCTCTCAACTTTTTCAGTCAGAGAAGAGCTTTGAGTCAACAAATCAAAGACTTTAGAAGCGGCCGCGACTACCGCTGGCGGCAAAGAATTGGAGAACAGATAAGGTCTCGATCTTTGTCGCAACAAATCGATCAGATCTTTGCTTCCAGTGGTATAACCACCGGCGGCGCCGCCCAAAGCTTTGCCGAGAGTTGAGTTAATTATATCTATTTTTCCGTCAAGAGATAAGTATTCTTCGGTTCCCCTTCCGGTGGGTCCGAAGAATCCCGTGGAATGACATTCGTCAACGAAGACCACTGCGTTGTAGCGATCGGCCAAATCACAAATAGGTTTGAGAGGCGCGACATTTCCATCCATACTGAAGACACCATCGGTTGCTATCAATCTATTCCTCGCGCTTTCATTTTCTTTCAATAACTGTTCCAATTGAGACATATCTCGGTGTTTATAACGAAATCTTTTGGCTTTTGATAACCGAATGCCATCAATAATCGAGGCGTGATTTAACTCATCGGAAATGATAACGTCTTCATCAGAAAGAAGTGCTTCGAAAAGACCCGCATTTGCGTCAAAACAACTGGCATATAGTATAGCGTCTTCGCGGCCATGAAATCGGGCGATCTTTGCCTCGAGTTCTTTGTGAATGTCTTGAGTGCCACAAATAAATCGAACTGAACTCAGACCCGAACCATATTTATCGAGCGCTTCTTTGGCGGCGGCGACCACTTCGGGGTTGCTCTGAAGTCAATTGAACGAAGAGTTTATGAAATAAAAGTTTTTTTAAGAATTAGTGAATTATTTACGAACAGATAATCCGAGATAATTGTTGGCACAGAAGTTGATAACTTTTCGGGACTGTCCGGCGACAGATATGTGTGAGTCCTGTCGGGATGTAATCACTCTCTCGCTCTTCCAAACGCCCGAACTCTTAATCGCTTCCAATTCTGTTTTAAGAATCTGTTCAGTTGTCGTCCACTTCTGGCGCTTAGAGTTCGGGAAACATTTCGATAGTCCAGTAGTCGTCCGAAACCATCGATTGTTAACTTAAATGAGAATAAATTCTTAAGAAGTTATAGAACTTCTAAGAAGTCGTCGAAAACGACAAAATGTCTGAGGAATTGAAGAAAAATGCTATAATAATGAATACCTTGAATACCTTTAATTAATCTAATCATGTTTTACGAAGACTTCCTCGACATCGATGGCTGCCAAGCCTTCTGGCATTGGACTAAACCGAGCTCTTATTGGTTGGAATCGTGGCCTTCGCTCCGACAAACACTTGTTGTCCGACCACTTCTCGACATTAAACAGATGTCAGCACTCCTTGACATCACTTTATTATCAAGATATCAAGAATTGAATCTCTTCTTTGAACAAATCTCTAATTGATTCCGATATTTGATCTAAACTTCTTGTGTTTCTAAGGTATGGATATATGACTTAAGATTCAAAGTATTCAAAGTATTAACAGCTTTATTCTTAAACAAAAATTGAGCAAGAACTCAAACTTGATTCAAATTTCGTTTAAGAATGATCTTATCAATGTTAGTACTCATGTGTTCCCCTAGTGTTCTGGTCTGACAATATGTTAGGCTCTTTGACATTGTGAAGCTAACTTTACAGGGATAAGTCTGATCTAAGTGAGACTCAAATTTTGCTGAGTATGAGCTCAAGTTTTGGATTAAAACTGGGTTTAAAGTTCATACTTGAGTAATAAGTTTGAGCAACAACTTATTTGACGACAAAGAATAAGGCTGTTAGTCTTTGTCCAGACGGTTGGGTCACTTCACAAACATGTTCACTTCAATAATTCTATCCAGTGAAATACCTTTTTAAATTAAGCGCGGTGAAAACTCAAATACATTTTCAAATGACAAACTTCAGAATTAAAAACGCGAAAGTTTGGTAAACTTGTTAAATTGAAAGAAAATTCAAAAAGTTTACGTTTCGTTTCAAGGAGATAAGAGAGGGGTGACATTGGCAAAATCATCATGATATATCGTAAAAGGTTCTTTTTTGTAACTGAAAGTTGTGATTATAATTCTAACCCATATGTTTCTACTGTTCCCAACATTTCTCAATAATCTTCAATAAAACAATTTTGTCTTTCAATTTCAACAAAAGTATATAAAGAAATTAAAATTAATTTTTACACAAAATTTATTAATATTTAGTAAAGTAAAGTAACTTGAATTTAATACTTAATTTGACACCTTTTGACAATTATTTGTAGAAAGAGTGCTCATAAGACAAGTCATTAACACAAACATTATATGCAGGGATGCACAAGCTCGACCTACTCAGGGTGGATAAGAGGGGGGATATTGTGCAACTTTTTAGCCTAAAATCCTAGGGGGGACTAGTGGTGGGATTATTCGGAAGTCCCGAAAACGGCCGTGGGCCCCCCTTATCCCCCTTGTGTATCCATGATTATATGAATGGTCGGAAAGTTCGTAATTTGTAAATAAATCGAAGAAAATATTTGTTTTCAATAAAGTTATCAATAATTTGAATAAATGTGTAAAATTTATTAATTTAGTATCAATGAAAATAAATAATGTGAATAATTTTTTTAAAATGGATCACAATCAAATTTCTTAATATTATTTCTTAAAACATCTATCAAGATTAGAATTTTTATTTATAAAAATAAATGGATTATTTCTGTTGAATTAGTAGTTCTCAAAAGTGCATCTGGGATGCACTGAAAATTTTAGCATGTAACGTATTTGTTCTCGATTCAAAAATTCAACCCATGCAACACATTCAAACTTGCCTAATTTTCACAAATAATGTGAGAAAACAAAGACACCCTTGATCATAAGCCATATCTTTTGAGAACCACTAATTGAATGTTTGAAAATAATGTGGGATTTGAAATAACAAAGTATCAAAACTTTTTTCTCAATTATTATGAAAATGTTTACGACTTTTGATAACCAAATGAAATCGCTTTTTGTGATGATATAAACCATCTCTTTGTCGAAAACTTTGATCGCAATCTTTAAAATCACATTTGAATGGTTTTTCGTCTGAATGTATGGCTTTGTGTTGAATGAGTTGACAATTAGTTGATTTATATATCCAGCCAGTGATTGGGGGAAAGGGTTTAATAATTACACCCTTTCCCACAATCACTGACCGGACATATAAATGGTCTGTCGTTGGAGTGAATCTGTTGTTTATGGCAATCGAAAACTAATGGTTGAGTAAATCCTTTATTACATTCTTTACAAATAAATTGTCTTTTATTCAAATGCATAGAAATATGTTTATTGAA
>JAQGAJ010000726.1:0-12978 GCA_034689365.1 Liebstadia similis
GATTAGCCACTTTTTATTGTTCCATCATGCACAGTTTGCCTAAACTTATCCAACGATACCCATTAGAATTTGTTATTTAATTTGCACCTCCAGAAACTCCTATTGAACTGATATATAAATGCAATTTCATCCTCAATGATCCTAAATATAATAAATTGATTTCAAATTGTTGTATCCTAATATCAAGGATTAACTGCAATCAATAATCTTGGTCTTGGTGGCGTAAATGTTCATCTATTGGTTGAACCAAACTATAAGGTTCCTAATGAATCCAAATTGAGAATAGCCGAAGAGATTCCGAGAATTATCAACATTTGTGGTCGGACTGAAGAAGCAATAGAACACATATTTTCCTTTATAGAGTCAAATCCTGATAAAATAACAAGTGATTTCCTAGCATTGTTAACAGATCCTATGAAAAATACACCATTTTCAACTGGATTTCCATATAGAGGTTGTAGCTGTTATTTTGCTTCTATTACATACATAGCATCTTTTTTAATAGGCTCAATTATTATCAAAAAAATACAAAAATTGAATTCAGAAATTAAATATGAATATAAAAAACAAATCGGAATGATGGAGAACAGAATATTAAACCCAATATGGTTTATTTTTCCTGGATTGGGTAGCCAATGGGCAGCAATGGCTAAGGCTTTGATGCCAATCCAGATATTCAGGAATAAATTAGAGGAATGCCATCAAATTCTCTCAGAGTATGGATTAAACCTCAAAGAGATGTTGCTGTCAGAGGATGAGCATGCCATTTCAACAATGACCGCTAAATTTTGTGCCACCACTGCCATAGAAATTGCATTGTTTGAGATTTTAAGAGCTTTGGATATAACTCCCGACGGAATTATCGGACATTCGTTCGGAGAGATAGCCTGTGCTTATGCTGACGGATGTCTTGATGTTAAGCAGTCAATGATTACGACATACTTGAGGGGAGTCATCACTGAAATTAATGCAAATATTCCTAAAGGATTGATGGCTGTTTGCAAGATTTCGAAGGACGAGGCGAAGAAATACCTTACCAAAGATAATATAATTGCTTGCTATAATGCTAAAAACATTAATGTTTTATCAGGTTTGTAGAAAACTAGATTGACCAGCTCCATGGAAAAATACATTTTTTGAAGGGAAAGATTGAAAATTACTTTCAACTACCCTATCGGACCCGCTTGCCCGTTCAGATATAGCGCGTAATCGCTGATTGGTCTTACACCAAGAGTTAACTCTCAAGGCCTCTCACACTAACCCTTTGTCCGTTGAGAGATCTGACTCAACTGCCAAGTTCTCTCTCGGTTTACTCCTGTCATGTGATAAGCGAGAAATGCATAGCTGAATAACCAAGTATTCGTATTAGTATTGTTAAGATTGACCGAAACGATATAGTATATGCATAACTTTTCAACCAAACAACCAACAAATCCACCTCTTCCTCTGCGGAAGGATGGTTGTAATTTTTCAAATTAAGGGGGAAGGGTGCAGACCAAATGTATAAACTACATTCCATTGAATGGAAACCATTAAAAAAAATATAACATGAGAATAACAATATTTCTGATTCAATTTTAGCCATTTTCCTTAAATTTTGCTAATTTAGGCTAAATTTAACCGACAAATAATAAAAAAGCTGACCTCAGTTGAATTATGAACTTACTTAGTTCAATTTGGCCTCTAATCGAGATTTGAAATCAATTCACATAATTCCTATTGTACCTCTCTGAAAATACTCCTACTTTACTGCTCATATAGACCGAGAAAGTTTAGCTGTCCCTTTTTTTTAAAAAATTCTCTAATTTTTCACTGGGGAGGAAATGTCTGGTCAGTCTATGGAAAATATATATGATTTTGAAAATGAAATATTTAGGTCCTAAAGAATCAATGATTGAAATAATTAAAAATTTAAAATCCAATAATATATCTGTGTTTCAATTGGAAAGCAGTGATATTGCTTTTCATCATCCTAACTTGGAAATCATTGCTGAAACAATGCTCGAACAGATAAGAAAAGTAATACCATTTCCTAAAATGAGATCGAATAAATGGATTTCAACGTCAGTTGTTATCGAGCCATCAACCAAAGAAGATCCGTTAAACTACGCGAGTGCCGAATACTATGTCCATAACCTCATTAGTCCCGTATATTTCTACGACAAACTGAAATTTATTCCCTCGAATGCTATTATAATAGAGGTCGGACCTCATGGACTTTTCCGTCAGAGTATTACCGAAAGCTTAGAATCCGTAACTTATCTGACTTTAATGAAGAAGGACTCGAATGACAAGAATATTGATAACCTATTGTCCACAATCGATAAGCTCTACAAACAAGGAATTAACCTTTCTATTGAAAATCTGTACCCAAAAGTAGAATATCCTGTGTCACGAAACACCCAATCTATCGGATCACTGATGAAATGGGATCATAGCATGCAACTAAATGATAGAATGTACCCAGATCATTATAACCGCAGTACAGCTTCTGATATGAATATCAACATTGATATGAAGTTGAGTGATGAGTCTTTTTATTCTAATCATATTGTTGATGGAAAAATAATATTTCCAGCAGTAGGATATTTAAATTTAGCATGGAGAATTTTGGCAGCATCTCTCGGTCAAATTTGGTGTGATGTATCTGTGGTTTTTGAAAATGTTTATTTTAAACGTCCTGTATTTTTGTCATTGGAAAATCCAACAAATTTGAAAATTATTTATTCAAGAAAAACAGGTAAATATGGAATATTATTCAGGGATGTTTAATAGCAGTATTAAAAAATTCACCTATAATTTAAAATGTAGCAAAATATTCCAATCTTTCAGACCCTACTTTAACTGGAAAGTTAAATGAAAAGTTAAACCGAATAGATGGAAATTTTCAGTCTATTCAGTGAAATCACTAAAAATCCATCTATAAATCCTTTTAAACGTTGCCTATTAATCAGGTAATAAGCGAAAGTGATCAATTTTTAATACATGTATGTTAGTGCTCAAATTATCCCGTAGGAGCGTTCCCGCCTCACGTCGCACTAAGATAACCAAGGTATCCTACTTGCGCCTACAACTGCGGGCCAGATGTGTGACGTACAGATTGATCGTCACAAAACATAGTTTTATTCACACGACATTAATTGATGAATCGGTTATTGATTAGCCATCCTGGGTATTGATTAACCAACCAGGGTGATGATTAACCATCAAGGTATTGATCAGCCACCCAGGTATTGAAAAATTGACTATAATTACAGGCCGTCCTTCCGCCTAGACCGAAATGTGGTAGTCATGATCGAGATTCGAGGTTAATAAGTGTTTATGTGACCATTTCCTCACTCCAGACAATACTTTTCTGTTATAATCCTGGGATGATCTTAAGATGACCTTGCGCATGAATGTTCTTTCAATATAAATAGTGTTGCCAGATCAGTAATTAAAAATCCTGTAGTTTTACAAAATTCCCCTGTATTTGACCTGTAGAAATCCTGTAGATGATTCAATTTGTTCAAATTCATAAACCTTTTTGCTAAAATCTCTCAACCATTCTATATATAAGATTATAATTTCTAGTTTATTATCCTTTTTCATCAAGTCACTTTAATTATCATTCTTTAAATGATTTAATAACTTATTTTGTCAAAATATAATCTAATTTTCACTCATTTTCAACCTTTATATTCTATACTTAGTCTATTCTAAGAAAAGGATTCTATACTACAGATTAGACTCTGACGTTTAGACTGTAGAAAGGGCTCAAATCCTGTAGAATGCAGTTCAAACCAATAGATCTGGCAACACTGAATATAAATAAAATATTAATGAAAAAAATTTCTCAAAGGTGATTTTAATATTTTGGAATGTGATAACGAATGTGTACTTGGCAAAGTGTATGGGCTTATTGATAACTCTAAATCCGTACTGAAATGCCAATCATTGTTGACAAACATCGAAGAAAATTTTCCCAAATATCAATTTATTATTAATAAAAAAGATATTTATAAAGATTTTCGGGTGAGAGGTTATGATTTAGGCGCAGAATTTCAAAAGCTTTCTGAAGTTCGAACCAATGATTTCATCGAAATGTATGGTATTTGCCAATGGAATGGTAATATGGTCACATTCTTGGATAGTCTTCTTCAAGTTCAATTAGTTAACATGCCCATAAGAGAATTGATATATCCCATTATGATGAAACAATTAAGCATTGATCCAAAGGTGTTATTTGAAGCATTGAAACAAAACAAAATTGTTGGAAACATGATGATAAAGAAAAATGGAATGAACAATGATATAAAAAGGTTTGATGACGATCAGTTCAGCGAAAATAAGCTTAAATTCTATGAAGATACAAGATTTAATTTCTATAATTCAACTGTATCATTCTACTATAATACAAAGACAAAGCATCTTGTTTGTCCTGGTGTGGAAAGTGAAGGAATGATATTTTTCCCGATGTCGAGAAAAAACCCTTCCAATGTTAATCTGGAATATTATCAATTTGTTGGAAACTTGGATGAAAAAGCTATAGAGAAACGTCAATTGTCATATATTGAAGAATACATAAAAGTATGCGAATTATTTTGTGAATAATAATAAATAATCATTTATTTAGGTTTGCAAACATATGAGCGTTCTATTGAAAAATAAAAGTTTGAATGAAATTATTTGTGATTACAATTACGAGGAAAAATATTCACCCCCTTTTATTGAAAAATATAAGGACGAAAACAAATTCATTTTTAATTATTTACAAAAATTGATGAAAAACGAAATCTTTATTAAATATTTTCCAGAAAATATTGAATCGGAAAAAATTGATTTCAATCGAGATTTTATTAATGATATATCGAATAATGATTTATTAATCCGAACTCTTATTGATATGGTTAGTGAGAACAACGAATATGATAAAAACTTGTTAAAGGTTACTGAAATTAATCTAACATGCAACATTTTGAAGAATACAATTATCGATCATCTGGTTAACTATAATATAATACCGATCAATGTCGATTTCAAGTTGTTAACAAACTCACTTGATAAATTGACAGAAGATGAAACGAGTAAAACGATAGAATGGCATGCAATAGATTGCAATCCTAAATTGCCTAATAGTGACTTGTTAATTTTGAGAGATAGTCCTGAGCTATGGCATTTGGATTTCAATGAACTATTCAAAAAATTGTATCAAGCTTTGAATGATAAAGGATTTCTTATTATAATAACTAGATATCGACTTATAGAACCAGAAGAAACGATCAATTCATTGATTAAAACAAATGTTTTCAAAAATATTGATTTCAAGAAAAGATTTGAAAATTTATCGGATATTTTAATTGAATCTGATTTGAGATTCATTTCCAAGAAATCGGACTCAATATCTACGATAGCTATGATGTTCAGGAAAGTCAATGAAAATATAAAAATTCCAGAGAATAGTGATATAATAGAAGTTAAAAGAGAAAGGGATGAGAAGTGGTTCCAAGATATTAGAGATTGTTTTTTAATACAATCAATGGATACAAATAGAAGGACTTGGCTTATCGCGAGGGACACTGACATCAATGGTATTATTGGTCTAATGAATTGTCTCAGATTAGAACCCGGAGGTGAAAGGTTTAGATGTATTTTCGATATGGATGGTAGGGTTAAACTACCGATAGATTGGACGTCAAAGCCATTTAATAATATATTTAAAAATGATTTAGTTATAAATGTCATAAAAGAGGGACAACTCGGAAGTTACAGACATCTGAAAATTCCCGATTTCGATAATCAAATTTTATCACGAGATTATGTTTTGAATGTTGAAAAACCGAATTCTTTAGTTAATTCAAAATGGTTCGATAGAAGTAAATTGATCCCAAGTTTATATTGCTCAAACAAACAAATTTGTTTGGTATCAGTTAAGATATATTCAAGCAGTTTGATACAGAATAATGTTCTAGAGGAAACAGGTAAAATATAATTGAAACTAAAAATTAACCTCATACATAGTTAAATTTTAGCGTTCATGCTCATATCTTACCCAATTTATTTCTTACCCACTATTAATTTTAGTTTGGGTAAGTTTAGGTTAGGTTAGGTTAGGTTAGGTTAGTTTTTTCCCTGTTTTGCTGGATACCCTCTTGGGCATCCGGCTAAGGCGAGCCACCTCACCCAACTCAAACCTAGGGGGTGGTCCCTGGATCCGCCAGTAGGGGGGAATTTTGCCAAATTTTCGGCTCTAGGGGGGATTTTGGAATACCCCCCCCTATTAGCCACCCCTGGTGATGAGGTTCAATTTGATAATTTTCTTATAGAAATTTTATTAGTTTTTTAGCTCGTTCACAATATACAAATCCAATCAAATATCTCGAACGTCTTAATCAGGGGTGACTAATAGGGCGTATTCCAAAACCCTCTTGAGAACCGAAAATTTGACAGAATCACCCTCTAGCAGCGGATCCAGGGATACCCTCAATCGACGCTTAGCGCCGGCATATATTTTTTACGAATTCTATTCATTTTTCCCGGCGCAAAGCGCCTTCAACAGTCTAGAAGTGCAAAATTGAGTGTGAATTACCTTCAAAACGATACAAAATTTCATTTTTAGAACAAATTTAATTCGTTCAATTTTGCCATATTATAATAAAAATGGCTAAATTCGGTTAAATTAGGTCATAATTTAGTTTTAACTAGATTTAAAGAAGATTTGAGTAAACAAAATTTTTAAAACCCCACTCATTGATTAATCCATTTTTAGCGATATCATCTAGGTTTCTTCATACGTTATCTTGCCGTTACCAATTCAGTTGAATTATTCGGGAATTTTTAATTAAATCAAATACTTCATCAACTTAAACACTACACTATTTTTCATTTCATTTTCATCGATCAGCAAAACTTTTTCCTCTGAATAGTCCGATCTGCAAAACACTTTCACACCCGGTGTTGAGCGCCATCGCACAGGTAGTGCAGTGCATTGCAGTGCAGAAGAAGAGTGCTGTAGGATAACACAAGTGGTTTGACCACTGTCCACCTCTACCTATGCGGTGGCGCTCAACACTGGATATGAAAAACAAGTGCTGATATGTGAAAGTGTTTTGCAGATCGGGCTATGCAGTAGAAAAAGTTATGCAGATCGATGAAAATTAACCGAAAAAGACTGTAAATGAAAATTATTACGATGAAGTTTGATTTAACTTTGATTTTACTGGACAAAATTTTACCAAAATTATTGAATATTTAGCCAAAATAAAATTCTAACTCTATTACAATGTTCAATATATAGGTACTGGTGTGTTAATTCATATTTTATTAATTTTCAAGGTCGCATAATATCTGGAGTATTGTTATTAAATTCAAATTTCACGCTGGAATTTGCTGGTCGAAGGGCCGACACGGGGGAAAGAGTTATGGGAATGACAAATTGTGGCTTTGGTTTAACCACTTCTATCGATGTGAATAGTGATGCGATAACGTCAATACCCGATCACTGGTCAATGGATGATGGTGTGACGGTTTTGAGTACTTATAGCACTCTATGGTATGGACTTATTGTGAAGGGACGACTCAGTAAAGGTTAGCAATTGATTACAATAGCATTAGAGTGTTTGAGTACAGACGACAAATATTCTTAAGTTAGAATACCCAAACTATATATGTCCAGGGCTTCTAGTTAGACGTCCTGATAATTTTGGAGTAGTTTGAAAGTTAAGAGATGTTCATCGATGAAAATATTTCACATTTGCAAGTGGACCCAATTCCTCTCATGGGTCTTTCTATCTTACATTGTTAATTTCTGATATCAACCTTCACTGTTCAATTCAATTTTGAAATCCCTATTAGACTGACCAAGTCAATTTTCAATTATTAAGTATTCTCCACGAGAGAAACAAGTACAAATAAGTACGCCTTGATTTTCTTAAAAAAAAACTTGATGGGATTTATTTTACACTAACCATCCAAGTACACCAACATTTTCTCTGAATTTGTTATAAAAAAGACTAGGACACGCCCAGTGTACTAAACTCCGTTAACCCATTTTGTATTCAAAAATCCCATTGTTGTATGAAATTTTCAAACTCTGAAATTTTCAAACTTTTAAATTTTAAAAAACTCGAAAGTTTGAAAATTTTTAGCGAAAATCTATTTTCATTAAACAATCCAAAAACCGCGGACACACAAACAAACATACAAACAGAGATTTGTTTACAAAGTTTTCTTAATATTATTAATTGAATGAAAACTAACAAAAAACTTAAACTACTTTTTGGTCTGCAATTAAGAGTAGTTTCAAAAAGAAAGTCAAGAAAGTCGTGTGAAAAAGGTTTTTGTAGCTTAAGTTCTAAAGAAGAGTGGGTTCTCGTGAGGGATAGGACTGACATAAGAAGTTGTGGTTAAGCGTCACTACACTGAAGTAGTTTTCATCCGTTATCTCAAATAAGTGCAAAACTTATAGCTTTGGGAACAAGTCTTAAGACTTTTGACTCGAGTCGGGACACAATTGAAAACCCAATTCCACAAAGTCTTCAGTTATTGTCACTGAAAATCCATTCAATCATTTTGTCATCATGGTAATTCTATTTCTTAGCTTGATAATGATGAAATTAACTATTTTTAACCTTGTTTTTAGCGACACATCATCGGTGGTAAACCAGAAGACAATCACTGAACTGATTGTTCATAAACTAAATCAAATGGTTTTAGATATCGCGAGGAATACAAGAAGTGATTCATTGATCCGAGATTTAGATACTGTCCTAACCTTCGAGTAATACAATAGATGGTAACTAATCATCCGATTCTTGTTTATAACCGGTTTCACTATTTTTTGAATTCAGGGCACAAATGATAAGAGTTTGGGAATATTTTCAGACATTACTCAATGAAAATAAATATAATTTGAATTTTAGCGCAAATTAATTTAATTAAATCCTTTAGCAAAACATATGTGAGCGCCGATAGTTTGATATCTCGTCTGATTGTGTAATCAATTACTTGAAAACAATAATCCAGTTCAATGTGTTCTGTTCTAACTTCAAATTGATCTAAATTAATGTTTAATTATCATTAATCCGGTTTAATATTTAAATTTCATACAAATTTTGAATCCATTTATAACTCACTGGAATATTCAAATCAATGTGTTTTTGTTTTAATAATCAATGATTTAACTAAATATGAAATTAATTTTTATATTAATTTTCTTGAATTTATTAATCGATCAAAACTTGACGACAGAGTCAGATACTGAAGATAACATCAATTTAAATCCAACCAATGATGAGAAAGAAGGTGATAGCGATGATAATGATGGCGGAAATTCTGTAAATAATAAAGATGAAGATCTATCTACTCTAGTAAATAAAGAAACGACTACAGAAAATGGCAGCGATGAAGAAGATAATAAAGGACAAAATAAGGAAGATGATGAAGAAAAAGATAAAGACCCCGAAGAAAAACCTGTTATAAAAGATTCTAAAAAGCTAGATCTAGATAATTTCAACGAAGAAGTCAAAGATTCAATTCTTCAGAGATCACAAGAGGCTTCTGATGATTCATCTGAAGATGTGATGCTTCAAAATGCACCTGCAATTGATAATAAAGGTAAAGATAAAACGCTGAAGAATGTGAAGAAAGTAGTGAAAAAAGAAGGTAAATCCACTAATGGAAAAGATGCTAACCTAAAGAGTCCATCAAAACCACTGAAGAATCAGAAGACAGTAGAGAAAAAAGGTAATATTAATAAAGGAAAGAATTTAAACCCTAAAAGTCCAGTAAAATCGGCGAAGAAAAAAGATGAAAAAGTAGGTGAAAGTGATTCCACTAAAGTAAAGGATTCTAAGCTCAAGAGTCCAACGAAATCAGTCAAGTCATCAAAGTCTATTGAACTGATCAAGAAAGTTGTGAAAGAAGATAATAATGGATCGACTGAAGCGACACTTCAGCATGATGTTTTACTTAAAAATGCTGTTGTATTAGAGGACGAAGACCTAGATAAAGAAGAAGGCGCTCAACCTAAGAAAGGTATTCAAAATTTTTCCTTCTTGTCAAAAGAAGCCCTGGAAGAGAATGATATGGATGAAGAGAAAAAACCAAAGAATGGTCTTTTATCAGGAGTCAAAACTAAGATATCAAAGAGAATTAAAGCGTTCAAATCAAAGAAGAAAAGCAAAGCCGACCGCGAATTAGGTGATGTCAACCTCGAGGCCTTCAAAGGAGGTAATAAAGACCAGTCCGAAGAGGAACAGGAAAAGACTGACGGCTTCTTCAGTTCCCTCAGAAGTAAGAGAAGTGGTGTTTAGAAGAAAATCAATTTTACACAATCTGTCCCTCTATTAGAACACTTAACCAAAAGTTGTTTCGATAAAATCGGCTGTTTTTCTGCGACCGAGTACTTCGACTCATCCAACAGACCACTGCCAATGTTACCGATGGCTCCCGAAAAGATTGATCCGGTCTTTCATGTCTATACTCCCGAAAATAGAGCCAACCCTCGCAAATACAGTTGGGATGTGACCGCCTCTCAGCTCAAGTATAGTACATATCAGCCCAAGTTTAAGACAGTTTTCATAGTCCACGGATATCAGAGCGGTTACGCTCTTTGGATGGAAGTACGGGTCGGTTGGCCTTCGGGTCGGTTCTCATTGTTTTTGCTTTCTATTCAATAGAATCTCAAAGACTTTATATTCTATATAAGCGATGATAAGTTCAATGTAGTGGTAGTCGTCTGGGAGAACGGGTCAAAGGTTCCGATATACAACTTGGCCGCGACCAACACCCGAGTGGTGGGCGCGTGTATCGCAAACTTCATCAATACTATATGCGAAACATTCAATGTCACAAACAGTGATTTCTATCTGATTGGCCACAGTCTGGGCGCACACACTATCGGCTATGCGGGTAAACGTCTGGAAAATCCAAAGGTGGCCCGAATCACGGCACTGGATCCGGCAGGTATTGATCGGACTGATTGGGTCAAACATGTTAAAGTCATTTCAATCTTTTCTCTTTGTCCTCAATCAGGGGTTGGCTTTCACTTCACTAATCCGAGAATGCGTTTGGACTCAAGCGATGCCACTATTGTTGATGTCATCCATACCGACGCCGCCCTCACTTACACCGAGGGCTTCGGCACTGCAGACACTTTGGGTCACTTTGACTTTTACCCCAATGGAGGTGAGAAGAAGAATGGCCATTGTCTTAGATACCTCTAACCGTTTCCACCATCACAATCATCATCAGGCACGTGGCAACCCGGTTGCTCTGAGTCCGATAGTGTCCGCAAAAAGATCGGTTCCATAAGATCTGGCGAAGACATAACCTGCTCCCACTCTCGGGCCTGTTTGCTTCTGACTAACCTTGGTGAGATTTTAGAAATATCAAGAGCATTTAATAATTAGTACATATAATAATCAAGAATAATTAAAAAGTGATCATGTTAACTTGTAGAAAAACCCGAAGACGAGTGCAGTGCGATTGCCTACCAGTGTCCGTCCTATGATATGTTTCTGGAGGGCCGGTGCGCCGACTGTCGAGAGGACAGGTGTTCACTAATGGGTTTGAATCCTACCTTTTGGAACAAACAACTCGTTAACAACAAAACGATTGGTCGCAAGTATTTCATCAATACTGCTCACAAAGAAGTCTTTTGTCGTAAATATTAGCTAATCTTTGATTAACTACTTATCATAATTACCTCGTTATCAGTACAACACTACCAGTTCGGTCTTCACAATACTAAAGACTCGGACAAAACTACCGGTAATTATCCTATACATGTCTAATAAGTGGTATTTTTAAAAATGTAATTAGGGAAAGGCACTTGATCACGTGACTTACTTGATCAAATGCATAATTTTAGCATAATTATTGTGAACTAGTTGGTTAAGAATATGTATCATGGCTTGAATTTTGTTTACAAAAACAAATACTTGTACATGCTCAATTTTCGAGTGCATCGGGGACTACTATTGATCATTGGAATAACCCTTGTCATATTTTAAAGTTTCCCAGTTTATCAAAGCATTTTATCTTGATAAATAAGAAAATAACAGCCAATTTGCCCTAGGTTATCTTCAATTCAAGTTAAAGCTACAAATGCCCGATAATAAAACAAAAGAAGTGGAAATAACCAGGATGATGAGTTTGATGAGTCCAGACAAGATTCATGTGTTCTTGGTCAATTTTGATTTTCACTTTTCAAAGATATACGAATTAGATCTAGAATGGAAAAGGTATAATGGGTCAGACGAAACCCTATCCAACAGGGGATATAGATTGAAGATTCCCTTCATTGAAATAAATTACATGAGTCTTCGTGACCCAAAGTAAGTGTATCATGGGTTTTGTCTTTCAAACTCTAAAATAGAGCTTTTTTCACAAAGGGCACGAAAGAAAATGTCTTCAGTTCTCTGTATGAAAGATCCCACTACGAAGATAATCCCAGATAAGGGCGCATATATTTTCAAACCCTGTAAACAGAAGTTGAACCAAACGGCCACCGAAACAGATCCTAAAGACTTGGTCCCACTCGAGGCCAAAGAACACATACATTCGGTCGACTACAAGAGAATGCATCGGGTCTTCCATAAGATAGTGGGCACAAAGATCAAGGAGAAGATTAGGAAATATGAGCTTGTACTTTGATAGTGATTAATAAATTACATTTATATTATTCATACTTGATTATGACATTCCTCGATAATTCATCTAGTTAGAAAAGAATAATAATAAAAAATTATCCATGTTGTGGATGATGGCATATATGTTCAAGCAGTACCATGATATAAATATTTCGGGCTAATAACTTTCGGTCTAGTTGGTTTGGGCTAATGGATTTCGGGCTATTGTCATGGACCTTTCTTTCCTATAGGCTAGACTCCCTTTCTAGATCGAATTTCATTGGCCATCCCTGTAGAAAATAAATTATGGAAAATTATAATCACAAAAGAATTTATGTGGTGATAAAAAAGCAAACGTCTTAAAGAT
>JAQGAJ010000727.1:0-12977 GCA_034689365.1 Liebstadia similis
GTCCATCAGTTTTTATTTATAAACTATGAAATTCGGTCTAAACTTGTCGGTCAACTCGACTGGAAATCGTTGTCAGCCTTACTGGCGCTCAGGGCTCACACTCTCCAGAGCTTTGCAAAACCATTAAAACTTAATATCAAATCATTTTGAATATTAGCCACAAATTTATGGTTCGAATTAATTACAGAAGAAGAGGCAAAATCTCGAATTTAATTACTATTTTTTGTGTCATTTCAAAAACGATAGCAACCGATGATCGAGAGTGTCATTCATTAAGTCATTAACAATAAATTCAATCAAATAATCAACCGATTGGTTGAAACTATAGACATGGAGTTCGGCTAAGAATGACTTACTTTTTAATTGGAAGTCTTCCGTCGCGATCAGTCATCAGCAGAAGTTTGGTGTAGACCTTCTCGAGAAAGGTATAGACCGGTGCGTTGAGGGCCAGCATATTATATGCCATGTTGAGCAACTCTTCGGCCCATTCGAGGGCCGTCTCTCTGTTGTGACAGCAGAAGTTGATGAAGTTCACATTGACCAGGTCTGGACCGTAGACCACTGTCACTGTCTTATCCTCGAGAGGGATGTCTGTATTGCCAATTATCAGCGAATCCTTGAGTTTGCCCTCATTTCGGGGTAATTTAGCGTATTTGCCGGTCCGGGTGTCCCGAATGCTCGAGATCTCGAGGAATTCCGTTTCCTTGTATTGGTCGGTCCAATAGAGGAAAAAACCCTTTTTGTCGACTCGAAGTGTGACGGGAGTCCCGACACCCGAGTCGTCATCCCATTTGACAAATTTATAGCCATTTTGAAGCCTCGATGGAACTGATATCTGCTTCAGTTGGACCACATGTACCCCAGCCTTCGCACTGGCCATCACTTGAGTGGTCAACACATCAACAGCTGTCCATTGAGTCGATTGACAGGTCAGTAGTGGAATCGCTTCCGATGACTATCAATGGTGTCGCGAAGGAGTGGTGTTAGAGATGGCCACCGAAGTAGTGATCACCCGATAGATAGCGATCGTTCACAATATGACAACAATTGGTTTGCTTTGACTCGCGTTAAGCCGTTTTCAGTTCCGATGTTTTGAACGTCAATTGAAGTCAATATTAGTGTTGTTTAAGACTTAAGTCATCTTTATTTTGGAGGTAAACACAGAACTGAGAGACCAATAGATTAGAGTCGACTCAACCATCGCTTGGACTCAAAGAGGACTCAAAAGAGGATAATATTGAACGCATTGATAGGCATTGAAAGGCAATCCCTTTGCATATGAACACCAATCAGAACTCACAACGGCTTCGCGTCACTCGACTCACACCACTCGTACTCTTGAGGTGACCACATGTCCACACTTCCCACACATAGACCACCCATAGATCAAGAAGTCAATAGTGGACAATATGGATAGCCATCAAGTAGTGATGTCCATACGGTGAAGATCGGATCAATTGATAAGACTTAGCCATAGAAGACACACAAGACTGACAACTCTTGACTTAATTCAATGAAATATCAATATTTTACAAATTCAATAATAGCCAGTCTTTCAAAGTTGTCTAGATATGAATTGATGGTCAATAATGATCTAAATTGATGGCACTCCTTGGTTTGCGACCCTTAGCCATCCCTATCCATTCCTGACCATTGTTGACCATCCCTGGCCATCCCTCTCCCCATCGATTGATTCATTCCCTCTTAAATCGGACATAACTTCCCACTAATTAATGTGTTGTTCACTCAGGCGTTCACTAAACCAGTGGTAATGCAATCGTTGACTCAATGATACCAACACTCAAAGTCTCGAAACCGATTGTAACACAAGTTTAGAGCAGTTTTTTGTATACATAAATAAATTGATTTCTCGACTGATTGTTAGCCAATCGTTAATTACATTAATTATAACAATAACTTATTGTCAATAAGTGTTATTAAGCGTCCGGTAGACCGACATCTGAAGGCCAGGTAAGGCTTTGTGAGGTAAGGTATTGTCTCGTTTTGTCATTTCCTATAAATATGTTTTTATTGAAATTTCAATCAATAAAACGAAGCGATAAATAGAGTGAAAATAGTTTGAAAAGATGTCAAATATATTGTCAATAATAACAGTTAAATATGTAATATATGTTTATAACGATAACTTGCATTTTGACACCACTTTTGAAGATCTGGTTTAGTTTGAATGACAACGACGGCCATAAACACAGAGCCGATGGTCGTAAATGCATTTGAAAGTGAAGATCCTTTTAGTTATTTCACTGGAAGTTGCGAATAGTGTTCAACATATCTATCATGTGATATAAGAGATAGGTTTATCCCTGAGTTAATAATTTAGAAGATGGTATTTTAGGATTAGGTAAATAATTGTAAATAAGTGCAAATTTTAATTGAAATGGTGATCCAAATTGTTATAATGAAGTAGTAAAGGGAAGCAAAGTTACTATTCTTGGTATATATTTCTTCCTCGTTGTAATGTTTGTCGAGATCTAACTCTCTGTGGATTATATTTGTTTGATATAAGGTGTCGAAAGTCGAAAGCAGACAACAACTGAGCGACCGATCGATCGGCTTTCGGTTTATCGCTTTCAAGTAGTGGTCCATTCGGTGAGACAGCGCTCGATCGCAAGCATGAAAGGGATTGGCGACAAACTCAAGCACTGGTACTTCGTCTATGAGCTCAGAACCGCGCTCTATATGCTCGAGCCATGGGAAAAGGCAACCTTCAGTATCCTTTTCTAACAATCACACAGTTATTCCACTTTGAGATAAATGTTTGGTCTTTCAGTACCACTGCTTTGAAGACAAACAATTGCTGAGTATATCGATTGATCAGAGATGACCAAAGGCTCCCAATTGATGCCACTCTTAGCTCTCACTTTAGATTCATTGTTAGTTGACTTTTATATCATTATTTCAATTGCTATGAAAATTAGATAAAGTTTGACCTAAATATTGATCAATGATTGGCTCCGATTGAGCCCAAGTCCTGGTCATCTCTGTTAACAATTCGTGAGGAATTGTTTTCTCTGTATTTGTCAGTCAGTGCGACAGATGTGGACATCATTAGCACTACTTATAACAAATTGGTGTTAATTTTCTAGAATCAGAGTTTTTCCTTAACGACAGTTCCCACAGACACAGCACTCGTGGCGTTCATAGCGATGGCCAGTTATACGACATATGCATTCCTACCGCGATATACACGCAATGCTCTCTCGTATTTCGGACTCATTTAGTGGTCATATCTATGGTAATAGTTATGGATTAAGAGGTCAATGGTTTCCAAGAAATTTCAATTTATTTTAAAGTTATTTTGTAGTAAAAGCGAAATAAAGATTTTAACTTTTTATCCGACGTTTAAATAATGAATTACAAAATGTTTTTTGATTGACATCTTATTCCTGGTCAATGTCAGAGTCGGAGTCCTGTTTCATGGCCTCCTGTGCCGCCCGTTCGGCCTCTTCGAACAGATCCTTCGGTACCCATTCATGCCTACCGTTAGTGTCGGCTCCAATCCAACTCATCTCTAATTCGAATGCTTTGTCTTTGATCTCGTCGTGAACCACATAAATGCTATTCAATGAAATTCAAATATGATTTCGAAAGTATTTCAAAATGTCTAACATTTTAGCGGCTTCTTTGATCAGTTCCTTAGCAGTCATGTCCTTCAGTTTCAACTTTTCGAGTTCGGTTTTGGCCGCTTGTTTGGCCTTTCCTATAGCGCAACCGTGATAACCCTGTATTTAAATCATTACATACTGTGTTTGAAAATCATATCCAAAATACTAACCCAAGAAAGTCCGGACGGGTCGAGACAGTAGAGCTGTGGTCCATCGATGGAGTCGTGCGAAGCGACCAGAAGACTACATCCAAAAGGTCTGAGTGCGCTGTAGAGTGTATAGGCGTGCAAATACATGGCTGTCCTCTCTTTCAGATACTATTCAATGGATGAATAATTGAAATGACATCAAGATTTAGACCGAAATAATTATACTTTTATAGGAATTGGTGATCCATATTCTGATCGGTAATTCTTAGCTTCTTCTCTGGCGTTTTCGACAATAGATCGGGCGTCTGCCAGAAGACCGGCTACGGCCACACCGATATGTCGGTCGACATTGAAGATCCGTTTGTTGGCCCCCTTTTCGTAGAGCTTAGACGCGACCAACTTTTCGGCGGCCAAAACAACGCCGTCCTTTCCTCTGAGTGCGATCACAGTTCTGTCAAATCGATGATTAAAACAAATGAGACGATCAAACATCACAAGAGGTCAGACCCGCTGTTTTCGACGGCTTTCTGTGCGTATTCCACTTGAAATACCCGACCGTCGGGTGAGAACTGAGACGCCGACAGATCGTACTGTAAGGACAAAACAATGGTTTAGTCAGAAGACAAGGGATCAGTTGGTCCGTCATTGTGGTCGTACTCCGGTTCCGATTGCGCTCATGTCTGTGATGTCCGATGTCTTCACTTGCGGTCAATTGAATCCTACTTTTGATTGATTTTAAAACAAAACTTCAATTTTGTTGAATCACTCAAAGAGTGTGTGATTTGAGTCCAATTGTAAATCACTTTTTATTCCCAATTCTAATATATTTCTCTTCAATACGTCCGCAAAACTCTTCCCATCGGTTGTCAAATATCACAACAAATAACGTCTCAAATAATTTAGATTTGAAAACAGTTTTTCACACAAAACAGACATAAATCCAAATGAAATCAATGACAAAGTTATGATATTTTACAAGTTATTTGCTATCGATTATAATCAATCAATCATTAATCACAATCAAAGGCTATTTCTGATCAAATCAATACATTTAAAGTAACATTTCTCCAATTGTTTTCAATCGGATTCATACTTAAAATCAAATTTATAAAACTTGAGGCAAAGATTGTATTAGAGTTAAAGTTGTTTAAATAGCTGAAGATTATTGAGATTAGAGCTTCTGATTATTCAAATGGTTCTTTGTTTTAAATATTTGAATGTTGATATGTTCTCACTTAACATAAATATGGTTAAATTAGATATATCTTGAAAGAACAAAACTTTTATGCCATTTACGAAAACGCGTCAAACATTTTATTGCCAGTAACTCTTATAAGAGGGTTAACAGCGTTTGTTTGAGACATAGTTTTCTTCAGACACATCGAAGAAGGAATGGTCTGAAAGGGTCTGAAATTATTGTCGATTTAAACAAATATCAAATATAATAGTTATCTAAGTGTCAAAAGTTTAGTGATTTCGACCTCTGCTTACGAAAAGTCTATTGCAATGTCTTCTGCGAAAAGAATTAAACGGAACCGTCGGGTAAAGTATGAGTTGTGTTCGCGATCGGGTCTTCAGGTCTTATTGAATCAAATTTGTGGTTAAATCGTTAAATGATTACATTTTTCATTAACAATAAGTTTTATGAATAATTGAATCCTTCGATAGAAAGACTTCAAACGAAAGAGAGTTACTCTAACTCTAACTCTAATATCGCTTTACGTAATGTTTGAGTGCAATCATGTGATCGCAAGTCATCCCAATTCAAAGTCATTACAATTTGATTGCAATTCAATTCAATTCTCATTTGTTTTAAAACAAATCACAAATGAAACTAAAATTGGTTATAGTTTTGCTTTAATTCCACGATTTGTTTGTTTTTAAAAGTAATGATATTTTTGTCATTTCCTCAACAAATTAGTCATACGTTTAGTTTCAAACCTTTCACTCGATATAAACATTTGATTGCATTTAATCTAAATTTTGTAAAATTAAAGCCAAGAATGAATGAATCAGTGGACACAAGTAGTGATAACAAACAGACATCGGAGGTAAAGGACGGATCGCCACAAAGACAAAGCTATCGACGAGACAACAGATACCGACCACAGTCTTCGCGCACAACCGATCACTTCAGTCGCGACGCGAACCCGAATTCTTACTCCTTTGAGGCCAATCGTTACCACCAGTCATACCGAATGCCATACGTGTGGAACCAATCGGTTCAGTTCTTACAGTCTTATCAATATTCTTGGCCTTATAATCCCCGTCAGACCTCATCCAATGGATTCACTGGCTATTACTCTCCTCACGAGTTCAGACAATATAATACTTTTAGCCATCATAATCATCAAAATAAGTCTTTGAGCAGAGGTATAGTTCCAGTGGTTATCTTTCAATATAATGGTTTATCGCTTTTCAGAAGAGATAACGAAAAAGGTGTCCATTTATCGGCACTTCGTTAAGAACAAGTCTTCCGATGGCATCGATTCAAATGCCTTCAAGTTTTCAATAATGAGTTACAATATTCTGTCGCAAAACCTATTGGAAAGTCATTCCCGACTCTATGACCACTGTTCCTCTTCAGACATCAAATGGCCGGAAAGAGGCCGACGACTCCTCAGAGAGATATCGCGATCCGAATGCGACATAATTTGCTTACAAGAAGTACATTCACAGCATTTCAATGATCTTTTTGTTCCAAAACTGAGACAAAAAGGCTATAACTTTGTGTACAAATCACGAACAGGCGATAAAATGGACGGCTGTGCCATCATTTATAAAGAAGACAAGTTTTCGCTCTTGAGTTCACTAAAAGTGGAACTAATGAGAAAAGATTTGTCAGAAATCTTAAATAGAGATAACGTCGCGATCATCGCTGAATTCAAACCAAAGGTCCCGAATCGGGACTCAAAACTAATTGTTGCCAACACTCACCTCTTGTATAACCCGAAGAGAGGAGATGTGAAGTTAGCGCAGTTGAGACTCTTATTGGCAGAAATGGAGAAATTATCGCGAATTTCAGACAAAAACGGTGTCTTAGACTACAATCCGATCATACTTTGCGGAGACTTTAATAGTGAACCGAATTCCCTGTTATATGACTTCCTCTCCAAAGGTTCGGTTAATTTCGAAGGCTTTACAATCGGAGACATTTCAGGACAACAAACAGGTTCGGGTAAAGGAAAACGAGTGGAAGACAATCATCTGAAGCTATGGGGCATCGGATCTGATACCCGATTCTCGTCTCCCGAAACACAAAGTGCTTCCGACGACAAAATGTCTGTAAAACATAACTTTCAGTTAAAATCAGTGATTTCTGAGTTCAACGAGAATTCGAGCGACAAATTGATCTCAACTTACAATGATTTGGACTCAGGTCTCGTCGATTATATCTTCTATGACTCAAAAAAATTGAAACTAATTGCATATAAAAGACTGTTAACCAAAAAACAAACGACAGAATTGGGAGGAATTCCTAATTCTCACTTAGGATCAGATCATCTCTCACTCGAGGCTCGATTTGCTCTGATCTGAATCACAATTAAGTTTTCACTATAAATGCAAAATTACTTTTAGTCATATGTTTTCTAATATGTAGTGAATATCGAATTGTTTTCTAAATAACATTTGAATTTAAATAAAAATTATTCAAATTATAATCGAATTATAAATCGAAAAATAAAACCAATTTTTGCTCAAAATTAGATAAAATAAAATAGAATCGAAACGATATCAAAGATATAAAATTGTCATTCAAAGAAAAAAGAAATCAGAATCACAACTGAGTTTAAATAGATCAGAACATGTAAAATATGTTACATTTAAAATTTAACACAGGGATGCGCAAGCTCAGCCAAACCAGGGGGTATAGGGTAGGGTAAAATGGTGGATTTTCCGGATTTTTCCTATGGGGGGTATAAGTAACGTACGACCAAAAATGAAAAATGGGAATCTTCCCAGTTTTGGGAATTCCTTTTTTCCCAAAATTTTTGGAAAATAAAAGAAGGGAGGGAGGGAAGACCGTTAGAGAAATTATATGCCCTTGATGTTGATGGTAGTACATCAATTACGTCTGTCCTGACGTCCCGTTAAATTACGTTTCTAACGACGTTTTCCTTCCCTCCCGGGAAAACGTAGTGGGAGGGAAGGAGCGAAAAACGAAGGGAGGGAAGGGTTACGGCACTCTACTTCTAATAGAGAAGAAAATATCGGTCTTTTCATCCTTTGAAACACTTTTGTGTTGCATATGATTAATGTTATGTCAATCCGACAAACGATGCCTTACTTGCGATCAATGAATTGCATTAATTAATTATTGATTTGAAATTTAATACAAAATTCATTGTTTAATCCAAACCAATGGCGCGATAAAAGATTTATTTGTAAAAAGATATGTTTCTCTCAAGTAATTTGAGTCATTGCTCACAACTGAGAGCACACGACCCGACCGGTGGTCCAACTGGTGGTCTAACCGGTGGTCACTTCGTTAAGCATTTTGTAAATCTTCAATTTCTAATGTAAACATATCTAAAGCTGAATTGATCTAAATTGATGTATAAATGAAGGTTCCATCTCCTTTCTTCTAATTTCTTTTCGCATAATCACGATTCGCCGAATAACGTTTCACCTAAAGCACATTTCAAAGTCTCGAATCGCTTAATTTCAGAGTTAAGCTATAAAATAATGAAACACAATAAGAATAAAGTAAAACCCCTGTAATAGGCCTGTGTTGAGACCCATGTGAGATTATGACGCCAATCGAGAGGTGGTCTTACGGTTAATAAAGCAGCAATTTATTTTAAAATCGACCGACTTGATTTTGTGATAGTAAGCATCAAGTTTTACACTATTTTACTTTCTTCTCTCTTAAATTTCATCCGATTCAAACAATATTATTACACAATACTTTAATTTCAGAAAGATTATTATTTGAGTATCCATTAATTACAATGTATAATGGCGATTGTCTTTTTAGATTCATATAAATACTTTCCTGTGATAAAAATTTTTATGTGAAAAGAGACCTATTTTTATGCGAAAAGAGACTAAAGTGCCTATCACTAAGAGGATTAGGCGAATCTTTATTAGGCGAATGAAGAATATGCCGAAATGAAACCATAAGTAGTTCTGCTCAATGTCTACCTACACGAAAAGCAAGTCCAGTTCATAAACCCAACACTTTTCATAGATATCTGACGTACCTCTACATCAGGGGTGCGCAAAGGGGTATAGTCCAAATACCAATTTACAATTTTTTAAACCCTTGGGGTCGAAGGGGAAAATGGTCAGCCTTTCGGGAACTGGGTTTAAACCGAATTAAAGCTGAATTTATCTTGATTTAATCACAATTAAGTTTAAACTAACGAAAATAAGATTGAATTAAACCGGGTAATTGAGAGAAGGGCTTAATCCGGTTAAATTAAGGGTCACTTTCGTGTCCGTGAGTCCCCAAAATAGGCCATCCCATACCACTGGGAAGACTGAGTTTGTGCATCCCTGCTCTACATCAATGCTATTTACAGTGAAACAAACTCTCCGATCGAATCCATCTTTGGAATCATAAATAAAGTTCAATTTGTTTTCACCGAATCAGATGATAATTATTGATACTATGATAGAAATTATAATTGCGATCAAACTTTCATCGAATCGATTCAATTGTAAATTCATATTTAATTCCAAACTGAGGTCAATAGAGGTTTGTATAGCTTTCAGGTCTCATATTATTTAATTCAGTTCTGATTTTTATCAAACTTTTATGTAATGCCAGTAATAGTGAGGAAACGTTAGTAACGCCGAGGGAATTGGCTTTTTCTCAGTGGGAGATTTGGCTCATCTGAACGTCTTTGCATAGATTTACTCGATATTGGATTCCAACGGCTCTGGGATTCACTTCTAATATCTGCCGACACTTCCAAACACTGACTGTATGTTTGATAATCTTTGGCACAACCGATACCACAACCGATGTAATCAATTCTAATTAAAGAGTTTTAACTTTCAATTATAAGCAATAATTTTAATTTAAAACAACATCGCTTTGACTTTACTTAAGCTTTGGATCCGATTTAATCAAACGAGTAAACGAGCGAACGAACAGTCAGTTTGTGTTTATATAGAATTTTGTGATCGAATATATTTGAATATTCTAACGAATAAATTAATCTCATATAAAAATAACCAAATAATTAACAATATTTACAAATGATCTACAATTAAATTAATTTGAACTTACATTCAATTATTAATTTTTACTTCAAATAATTCATTTGTCAATTAAACTGAAAATATTTATTTCATTATTTGTCTTAGAATTTATGCTCAAAATAGATGTTTGCGTTTATATCATGCGCTAAATGAGCGCTGATTTGAAATTAAGATCATTTCAATTGAATATTTACTCCAATTGAGTGAACAAAACGATAGCGTTTGAGGGAATCAATGAATGGATGACTGAATGCTTACAATTATAAAGTAATTATCGCTAACTATTAGTAACTTTGAAGTTCTGTTCAAGTTATCAGAGACGAAGACAAGTTCTTGAAATGGTTTCCAAGAGGTGGAGATCGAGAGGTTCAGAGCTCTGGCTTGGAAGTGGTCGCTCGGTTGACAGGACTGACAGAGGCTGTGCTCAACTCTGTGCACATCTCTGGACATAACAGTAAAGATTGATTAGTGGTATGCATGTGATAGACTCCAGAAGAGAATTAGGTCTTATTAAGAGTGTCTTCGTTGGAGTGCATCACAATCGAGATGATTGTGAAGACTAGCAGTTGTGGAATAAACATTCAAATATAAGTTATGAGACGAGAAGACGAGATAATCATAGGATCGTTAGTTATTTGCAATACTCTTATTAGACGACAATTGTTTGGCCCAATAGACGACTCAATTGAATGAACGGTTCACTCAAATAATTGAGTTAATAATACAAAACTGGGTTTCGTTTCATAATTTTGATCCTATATTGACATTAAAGCCGTAATTTTGAATATGAATTGCCTTTTGATTGTGTTTTAGTCTCGTCTAAAGATAGAGCACTAAATGTATGATGAATTAGATGTAAATACCGGTAAATGAGTGGTTCAGAGATAACTAATGCATTTGATTATCCATTTGTAGGTCCTATGAATTTCCTGTTATCAAAAGTAATCGTTTTCGAGACCTTTTATTCGACTAATAATCGATTACATTAAGTGTTGTTTGGGAACCAATCGATTCTTTGATGGCTTATATTCGGCTAAAACTCTCGAAACGAATAATTAAAGACTTGTTATGACAAACATCTAATGCATTATTCAGACCTCAATTGTCAGCTCTTGGAATGGGTCTCAGACTCGTTGCAAGTGATGAGACTTCGGGCCATTGCGACCACTGGTCTGCGGAACCGATGAATCAATTTGTGTGCGATGTGTTTAACACGATTGCAATCAAACACAAGTTATGGTCAAATTTGGGAAACTTTTTTCTTTTTAAATATGGCTTTATTTGCCTCAAATGTCAACTCCGGGTGTCTTTTGAGATGTTTGTCAACTACGGGTCGTTCTTAGCCCTCAGCCAATCAGTCTTTCACTGATCTCGTTCTTAGAGCTCTGACACAAACAGTCGAGAAGTTGTGCACAACTGACACAACTTAACAGAACTAACACAACATTTGAGATCAATTTCAAGACTATTAGCCAAACTTTAATAGAGTGAACGTAAGACTAGTTTTTGCAATATTTCTGGTGACGAGTGAATACGTAAACACATTGAACGCAATCCAAACCTATCTAAGAGTAATCGCATTCGCTTTCACTCTCGCTCTTCACTTATTCGTTGACCAGTTATCGGCTAATCCGCGGTCACTTTGGATTAAGACAACAGCTTTAAGTGGCTTTCATTAATTTCTATTACTCTATGTCTCTATAGAGACACCACTTCTTCCACATCTCACAGATTCATGCGTTTCCTCAATCCATCAAAAGGTCTAAAGTCTTAACATTTTTCTAAACTTGTCATAAATCAAAGTTTGAATTGAATTCAATCTAATTATTGAATCGAATGATTCAATCATTAATTAAAAGATCCGTATTGTCATTGATAAATGAGTAGACGATGGATGTGATGGTGGATGTGATCGAGGATATCATGTTTGACACAATCACATAAACCATTTAAAGCTTTAGATCTATTTCATTTATTGTTTAAAAACAAATCTTTTTGTTAAATGTGTTAAATATAATAAACTTTTAACGAAACGACTGAACGATTGATTAGTTTTTTGTTTTGTTCTTCGCCTGAACTGAACGGAAGGCCAATAATCCGAAGAATTATCGCGGAATAGACTTAGCGATGGAAAGCATTGCAGTGAAGCCAATGTTGTTTCGGATCGATTGGAACATAGGGTGAGAACAGAACATAGAGAACAGGCATTGAGAACAGGAATAGAGCACAGGCTCTGCATCACAGCTCCAGTCCTCTAATTATTTCAATACTTAATTTCCTTTTTACTAAACACTGAGAACTGGCTCACAGAGGAAAGGGCGACATATTGAGCACAAACAGCCAAAAGTCTAATCCGTTAATAACAGAATCAAATTTAGAGCCAAAGTGTAGGGCAGAGACCATAATATGGAGTGAATGTAGAAATTGAAGCTTAATTACACCCAATGGGCTCTAGGCTACGATCGAATGGATCCAATTGATCCAATGGCTAAGACTCCAATGGGCACAGAATCGGCTCAAATGCGCTCGAATCCAATCATACCATCAAATACAACACCAATACTATGTCTTCGCACAAAACCAATACAACCAAGTCTTCTACCAATACTTTGCTTCAAATTTGAGTCCTATATGTTTGAACTCTTCCAACGATATAATTAAATTTGAATCAATCGACGATACAATCGGTTATCGTTAACGTCAACTCATTGACACACTTCCCAAACACGTGTGAACACGCGTTAGCACATTATCACATAAGTAATACTCACTTACAGCCAGTTCAACACAGTTATAGTACCAAGATTAATATCAAGATATCAAGAATTAAGAATTTACATTTATCAAACAAAGATATTTTGTTACTTCGAAGTTCGAACAAATCACGAGTTCATTCAAATCTAATAAAACTATCAAAATTATAAATACAATAATTATCTCTATTTTCAATCATTTAAAATATAAAACATTTAATCAGTTCTATTAACAAAAT
>JAQGAJ010000728.1:0-12977 GCA_034689365.1 Liebstadia similis
AGAACAGAGTTTTGTAGTCCTTTTGCGGTGTTTTTAAATTTATCTTCATTATAATGTATAGAATATAATTTTGGTTTTAATCCAATGAATTCTTCTATAATAAATCCTGGAAATTCGTCTTTGAATTTTCCTACAATTTTCTTATTTTTTTCATCAAAAAGGAAGTGATTTGGGGGATAATTAGAAAAATCCATGAGTGCTGAAAAATTATATTCTAAATCATGATAATAATCTTCAGTTTTAACAACGAAGAGAAACGAGTCTGTATCTGTATATGCTAGTCTTATTCTATCTTTGTAATAACTCTTAAAATGCTGAAAAAAAGTCTGATACATATGTAATTTAGCAATCTCTAAACAAGCGAATCCCAAATATATAGGACGATTAAGTTTTATCTTTTGTTTTCTCAATTGAATAATTGCCATGTCATTTTTTAAAATCATAAATGTTTCGTAATTAGGTTTGATCAAATATTTTTTTGTTTGTTTTTCAGTTAAACAGAGTTTCAAGTTGAGTCTCATTCTCAAATTTTCTATACTTTTTCCAAACACTGAATTGACCATTAGCTTGAAAAGTTCTGATTCAAAATTATTTTTAGCACACTTTCGGAGATTGGCATTCATTTCAATATATTTTGAAAGATAATTATTTTGTTTAAATTTCAAAACTTTATGAACTTTGACTAATATTAAACCAAGTGTTAGATAAAGTTTCAGAATTGAAAAATGTATTATATAATTTTTTTTCCAATCAAATGTTGTAACTAACTTTTCAACAGGGTATCTTTTATATCCTGTTTCAGATAACTTTAAAATCAAATTTTTCTGATATTCACTCAATTGATCATCATTAATTTTAATCTTTTCAGGACAACATGGAAAATCATTATGGTAATCATGTAAATGATCCGGATATTCTAGATCTACTTCGAGTATATAACCAAATTCATTATCAGTTTCAATCGTTTCCCAATTAATATTCTTATATTCACATTTACTCATCCAAGAAAAATCACCTTTAGGTAATTTTTGATTCATGGCAAATCCATAAAGATTATTACAATCTATATAACCAAGATAAATACTTTCTTTTTTCTCATCATAATTTGTCATATATTTATTATTGGCTTGTGCATGCCTTAGAATTACAGAACTAAATCCCCCACGAATTCCACTCTCAATGAAATTATATTGGTCTACATTTGTTATAAGGTCTAATTTGATTTTTGTAATTTTTAAACAAGCACTCCAAGCTAAACCTGGAACACTATAAAAATGACATGGTTCTAGTCCATAGTTTTCATATATCACTTCACGAAATTGTTGAAAACAATCTGCTAAAAGAACGGTGTCCAAAGCTAAATAAAAGTCATGAAATTCACCAAAAGTGTTGATATCGAATTGTTGCCAAATATTTTTTGCATGTTCATAATCTTCATTGCTTATAGCTTCCTGATTTAAACTTGAATAAAACTCATCTTTTTCAGGTAAATTCGTCAAGTCAAATTTATCAATGTTATCAAAAAAATCATATGGGAAAACACCTTTTCTAAAAAGAAGATTCCTTCGAATTTCTGATTGATCAATTTTATCTTCAAATTTTTTTGTTGTTATTGGGAAAGTGTAATTTGAATTTCTAAGATTTTTTACAATTTCCGCTAATGATTTATTAATGAATTGATATGAATCGAGAAATTGGATTTTATCCAGTTTAAAACTAAGTATCGATTCGATGTTTCTTGGAATCAAATGACAGTTTTTGAAGACATTTGTCGATAAATTTGAAATAATAAAATGAGAATCATATCCTTTCAAATTGTGTATAATCAAAGGTAGTTTATTTGGTAATCTAAATCTAAGGTTACATGAACAATGAGCTGCGCCTAAATACTTTCCAGTTAAATGACAATGATCATGAACTTTTAAATCATCTTTCATTTCAGCATTTTTCGAACCATAGAAAATTCTATTACATAAATAACATCTTGTTGCTTTATCGTATCTCAGGTTTTCTTCGTCAGTTAAAGGATATAATGGTTTTTTATCATTTAATATTGTAAAAATTATTTTCTCAATTGATTTAATTTCAGTATAAAAATTCTCCATCACATCTCTTCCCCGATATAAATTGAAATAGAAAATTTCTTTTTCATTTTTAATGACTATTAAACAATAACTAATGGGTTCATGTTTTTGGTATAATTGGACTTTTGGAGAGCTTTGTTCATTAATTTTTTTCAAGATGCATTCAAAATCTGCATAAATAACATATGGATATTTTTTCATATATTCTATATTTTTGAAATACAGTTTCTTTTCACTTTCAGTCGGAAGAATTGCAATTGATGGTTTCAATTTTTGACAAAATTGTTTGTGTTTTTCTAATCTGGAAAGACGATCATATGATGCAAAACATGCAAAACAAATATGTCCTTTTGAATGTTTGAATTTTCCGATTAATCTATTAAAATTCTTAATCCAAAAATAATGATCGTTATACAAAAGTAAATTAATAATATTTTTAGCCCTAAAATTATCAGTTATAACTACTGGTTTTATGAGAGATTCTCTAATGTCATTGGCATCAAATGAAAATATATTAATGCCTATAGTTCCAATTCTTAAATGTTGATTATTTTTCTCAAAATACCCTATCCTTGATAATTTCATAGGGAAATCAATATTCATCAAATTGAATAAATTCAAATATGGTTTGTATTGTGAAACACGTTCAAAATGATGTTTTTTAGCAAATACTGCCGCACATATTGAGTACAAAAAACATTGTCCATCATTCGATTTAATGTTAATTATAGCTTTTTTATTAGCTAGTACCGTAGGCAATTTGATGTAACATCCTCCAGATAATGGGTTATAAACACCAATTCTTATATCTAAACGATCAATTTCGTGCAAAATATAGCCAGAACCCAAACCTTCAAATTGATGTGCTTTTGTGTCAAAACTCTCACTCAATTTGTTCAATAGTTCAGTTAAATCTGTTGTGACAGTGATAACAGAAGAATCAGATTGAAAATATCCCAATGTAAAAGTTTCAATTTGTTCAACAGTTTTTTTAAAGGTGACTGCTAAACACATTTGGACCTTGAAGGCTCTTATTTTAGTTATTAAGGATTGAAATAACTCTCGAATATTGTTATTATATGTTGCAAAAAAATTATGAACATCATTGATGAAATTGTTCGGAAAAAGTTCATATTGTTGTAGAAAATTTCTAAATGCTCTTCGACTCAATTTTAATGGTGAATTATCTGGTAGTTTTGGTAAACGGTTGAATCCAGTACCAATTTGTTGTTTAGAATTTTGAGTATAACATCGAATACAGTGATTAATGAAGGTTGGTTTAGTATGAATTGATTTATTACATGATGGGCAACATTTATCACCGTTGAAATTTCGTTTACATGATTTGATATGCTTTATGATTTCAGATAAAATGCAAGAATTGTACTGACAACCCAATGGACAACAAAAACATGTAACATCTGGTTGAGTCAATTCATTGTGAATTCGATTTTCGTGGTCAATTCTCTCATGTTTCAATAAATCAAATATATGATTAAATAAGCGTTGACACAATTTGCACTTGAACATTCCCACTCGTAAACAACATGGACGAAATTTCCATACGCTTAAACAGTATAAGAACGTTTTTAACAAGGGATAATATAATACGTTTTATTAAATCGATATTTGTATTGGTACTTTTCATTCAAATTAGTTTAATTCTCATCAACATATACATGAGTGACAAACAAAATGATTCAAGATTTTTATCCATAGTTAATTTCATTACTTTCAACCGCAGAAAGAATAGAACAAACGAATATGATATCAAAATATTCGCAAATGGTTACAAAACCGCCTGTTTAGTTGATTTGATCGAAACCAGTTTCGAAAAATGTGTTTTTGAATTGAAATAAAAGTTTGAAAATAACGTTTCATTTTATTTAAAAATTTTAACTACACATTCATAAATCCTTCTTCAGTTGAATATTTAATCACAACAGATTTAAGATTTTTCTTATTATTATCTAATAAATTGAACATTAAATGTTTATTTATATAGTCCTCCTCAGTAGCCATCTTCATTGTTATACATTTCAAACTAGGCATTTTTTCTAACTCTTCTACAATTTGTTGGCATATTTGTACAGAACTAATATTCAAGAATTTTAAATTGGCTAAATTTTTGTTAATATCTTCAAAAAACTGCCAGAACACATACCCTTCAAAACTAATTTTCAAATTTATCAGTTTCTTATTATTTCTAAATAACCATGAACCAATTAGAACATAATTTGAAAAATAATCTTGAGAGTTGATATGTAAATTCAATTGCTCAAGATCTTTTAAAAATTCAAATCCCTTCAATACTTTATAAAGTACATCTTGAGCATGTTTTCTATATTTATAATCAATATTTATAGTCAATTTCAAAAATTTTATAGTTTTAAGAGATTTGAAAAATTCGTCTGCCAACTTGTAATCATTTTTTTCTGGTTCAGTGAAATGAAATGTCATTTCAACTAGTTTCAATTTTTCTTGAATCTTAACAAAAGGAAGAAACTCTTTCCAACACTCAATTTCATATTCATCAAAAAATTTGATGGGGAATTTAACGTAAAAATTTTGTATTTTCAAATTTCTCTGAAAAATTTTATCAAAAATCTTGTTGACCCTAATAATATAATTAGCCTTATCTGTAAAAGTATTATTACAAAAAAGTATTGTTTGTAAATTCTTATATCTAAAATCATGTTCATCAATATTCAAGGGAATATTTGATGTAGTTATTTTATTATCAAATTTTATACTTATCAAATTGGGGAATTGTTTGATGAATTGAATTTCATCCCAATTTGTCAATTGAAAATTTGTTATAGATAATAATGTATTTTTAAATTTATCAATAAATTTTTTTTCGACGTCTCTGAACAAATGCTTCCTCATTATATCAACATGTTTTATACCTTTAAGATGATTATTAATCTTATTGAAAATGGTGCTGTAATCTGTTCTATTCAATGGTATTCTTTTAATTCCATTCAAGTGATCATATTTATGCTCATCAGTTTCAGCACGTGGTCTTATAGAACTTCTGAAGTATATGTATTTTGTATTTTTACATTTTCTAAATAATATCTCCAATTTATTCATATCCAAAGAAGATTCGTTTCGGCTTTTAAAATTTTTTCCATACCACAACCTCCCAAATAAATACTCATCAAAGTTAATTCTGGTTGTCCTTTTAAAAATGTTACGTTGGAAATGTTTAGATACACATTCGAATCTAAACTTATCTTCAATGGGTAAAAAACTCAAAATCAATTGTGAAATATCGTCACAAAATCTATTTTCATATTCAGCTTTCGGATCGTTATCCGAAATTAATTTCAATTTTCTGAAATTTAAATATATTGAAAATAAAGAAATTGTTATTTTTATACCTTTGACAATTTATCAATTTGACATCCCAATTGTATTCGTTCATTTTGGATCCTGCACAAACTTCTAAAATTCTATATTTCCGTAGCCTCTCTCTCACAATTGGTGGTACAATTCTCAAATAATTAATATTTTTTCCAATATTTTTATCATGTGAAATTATTGTATTAGATTTAGACGCAGGAATAACACTCGTTTCAGTGTCCATCTCCATTTTTTCTTCGTCTTTTAAACTATTACCTTAAATTATTCACTTATGATTGGCTTTATTTGGTAAAAAATTCGAAATCATACTTGAATAATGACATTTCTTTGTTGAATCAATTGAACTTTTATTTTTATCTGAAAATATACATTGTTAAAATATTTTAAATTAATTAATTTTGTAAAAACTAAAAATAAGTAGGATTTTCATCCATGATTTTTTGTAGTGCTTTTATAGCGCCCGGAATGCTATTCATTGACATTTTAAATCGAGGGAATTTCGGGCAATATGTTTTATCATTATCATCTTTATGTAATTTCAAAAAAGCGATATGTTCATTTATGTTGCCACTAAGGGACTTACACAGAGCCACTGCATCATTACCTCTATTGGAATTGAGCAAACGGAAATTAATGATAACATCAATCAACATAGTTCAAATTTAGTAATTTACCCAATAGCCATAACTTTACTTAGAATATCTTCATCTTTTTTGGGGGTGTCGTTCGTAAAACTAACGACTATATCTACCAGCTGTGCTCCATCTATAGGCTTTTTATTTTTACTTGGAGCATCAATAATTTCATTATCATCATGATCAGTTTCGCTGAAAGAGATTTGTTTAACCATATTTGTTGCTGACATACCACGTTTATTTGATGAACGCTGACTTGAAGGTGGACTATTCGGAGAATCCATTATTTCGAAATCGTTACCATCATCCATTATTTGACGATGTGATTGTCCTCGAGAAGTTGTTGATTTTTTCATTTTTTGAAAATTTTTTTTGAATTTTCTTTCAATAAAAATCTTACAAATAAATTGCTCACTAAAAAAGTATTGATTCAATCTTCTTAATAAAACTGTTTTTATAATTTTTCATATAGATGAATTCAAAATTGTAATAACGACGTTTTGAGAACGTTTCATTTTCTATCTGTCAACAGTCATCTTTAAATAATTTGATTCGACGCAAAACTCGTACTCCATTCCACTCAAACTCACTCGTATCTCGTATCCCTGCCTTTCACATAAAATAGTACAATCTCAGTCTGTCAGTCCCATTTCCCGCTCCCTTTTTAATCGTCTACATTTTTCATTAATTTCATCTATCTTAACCGCTAGATTTTTGCGGCGCGGCGCGCCTCACCCACCCCAACCCAGCGGCGGCGGGCGGCCCACCCGAGCGGTCGCGGGTAGCGACCGCAGCAAAGCAAAAAGTAAAAGGAAGACGTTACTAGGGAGGAGATTGATCGGAACTGAGGTATTGAAATTAATTCTTTATTTGAAATAATATTTTTGATTGCAAATTGTTAGGAATTTATTAAAAAATCATGTATATTTAAATTATTGATCAAATCATAGTGTTTTTATAATGTCTTTTGATATGATCATTTAAATTGGGTTTAGTTTTGAAATATTTCTTGCATTCTGAAATTGGACATTCGAATTTCTTTTCATCACTATGTGTAGCCATATGACGGTCCAAATTTCCTTTGTATCGTGTCCTATATTTGCAACCAGAATAACTGCACACAATATCAGGTAGATTTTTGTGCATTTTTTGATGACGATTCAAATTATATTCAATTTTGAATGATTTGCCACAAAAAATACAAACGTACGGTTTATGATCAGAGTGAATAGCCACCATATGTCTTTTTAATTGGTATTTATTTGTAGTTTTATATTCGCAATCAATTTTTTGACAAATATATGATTTCAGATCAACTTTTGAATCATCAACTTCAATTGAATCCATAATCCTTTGATAAAAACTAGAGTGATAAAGATTTAATTCAAAATCAGAATTTATTAAATTTTCAAATTCTTTTGATAATCGAAAAATATTTGATTTATCACTTAGAAAATTTTCAATTAACTTTGTTAATTTGTTGAACTTTTCAAAATGTACTTCTGAGAATTTATGCTTGTACTTATTGAATACAAAATCAACGAAAAATTTGAATCTTATAAAGAGTTTTATGAATCTATCAGCGAATAGAATTTCATCTGATAGTCTTAAATTTTCATTATTAATTTCATGAAAAATATCATTGACAATGAGTTGATGCATTTTCAAAATAGTTATATTCAAAGATATTTCACCACAATAAATTATTTGAATGGTAAAAAGTAAACTCGTTTCAATTTAATTTTGAAAAACTTGGTTCAGTTTTTCATTTTCTACATTATTTCACACTTGATATAAATTGAAATCAATTTCCGATTATTCAGAAATTTTTAAACTTCAAATGCTCTCATTTGTCACGATATTTCATGAATTAACAATTGTGCGTATGACAGCGTTCGAAATTTAATTTATTAAAACAACTTTAATGATTTATATTGCAGAAAGAGAAGACAAAAGTGATGGGCATTCAATGGTTTGATCTATTTTTAGGGTTATAGTATTTCTCACATGAGACCTAAAACTGTAACCCCAACTATAGACGAATCCATTGGTTGTTTAAATAAAACTCAGCGTAATTAATCTATTGTTATTTACTCAAGTTAATTAAAAATATAACTGGTCGATTATCAAATATTATATTTAGTATGTAATATACCTTAAAACACTTATTTCTGCCTTTTTCTATTGATTAGTCAATGTTTGAATCAATTTTAACCATTTTGTAAACCTGCCCTGAGCTAAGACCGCCCGAGTGTTGGTACAACTACTCACAAAATGGACACAAATCCTACGCAACATTCGAGAGAAGAATTGATGAGATTTTGTATTTTGACTCTAATGGTTTTGTAAAAATAAAATAAATTTTATTTTCAATTAAACTGTTTTATTATTTCAGTTTTATTTGTTGTTAACAGTAATGGTCTAAATAGTTTCGGTGGGCCGTAAAACTGGTTAATGGCCAGACGGTGGGCTGGTGGTGATGTGAAGTGAAGCATTTGAACAACATTTCCGAAAAAAGACTTGCTTATGTTAGTTAAAACTACTTTTTCAAACAAACAATTTTCAAACTCTTCATAAAGTTCTTCGGAATAAGTGCCAAACGATAAACCATTCCAATGGAACCTCGAACCAAAAACACAAAATCCGAAGTATGCCACAGTCATCACACCATTAGTGGCAAAATACAAACGACTTATATCAGTCACCATACAATCAAGAGATGTTGTATACATAACTTATAAGCGTTAAATACAACATTTTCAAGAACTGCAAAACGCGAAAAGCAAAATAGTCCCAGAGCTCAGACCGAATCAAAATAAGAATGTTAAATGCCTTCTAACATGTATTTCTGGCTTTCTCTATTGGACAGATATAATGATCATTGATGTTCTGATGGCCGACCGGACTCTCTTTAATGGCCATACATTTTGAAACGAGTATTGAAATGAGAGTTAAGCGAGAGATCAATGATTTAAAAGTAATTTATTTGATGAATAATCCATTGACTGAAACATTGAAATGAAAACATTAGTTGACATTTGACTTGATCTTCAAAATCGTAAACTTAATGATTCACAGCTTATGTCACTATTATATGCTATTATAGTACAAAATATAAATAAATTTATAATAGTTTTTATGTCTTTCTAATAGTCGTATTACGTATTTATGCATTCAATGACTAAAACAACGAAATCGTACAAAAAATAATTGAAATACGTCTGAAGTAATCGATTCTATAATAAGCGTTAATTTAGATAACGATTTCGTTTCACTCGAGTTTCAAATAAAACAAATAATAATAATCTCAACATTAAAACAGTTATCGATTAATATTTATAATAAAAACTTGAGCTCATTTTGTGTGAGACTAAACACATGACTTAATAACAATAGTTTGCCCTAAAATGTGATAATCAAACGCAAAGACAGAAAAATAATATAAGTTTGTTATAAAAAGAAGTCATTTATCGATAAATAAATATAATATAAAAACCTTTAAATTAGTCGCTAATGAAAATCAAGTCATATCTGAAGGCATTTAACCGTAGATTTAGACAAAAATATGTATTTGTATTCGTTTCATGTGTGAGATGTGTTTTAAGTGAAGTCTTGTGTATTTTATTTTAAAATTACAAATATTTGTCGAAAAGATGATTAAAAGCACAAAACGGGCGTTTAGTTCAGTGTAAAACTCTTGAGGTTTTTGTCAAAACCTTCACCAAAATATAACTTTCCTTTCATTTCAGTTTTGAGGCAATCATTTCGTTAAAAATATTGTCAAAAATATCTTTTCATTTGTTGTTTTGTATTAAAAGTAACGATTTTCTGACTTAATATATGAGTATATAATTGAAATATAGTTGAAAACAATGAAAACAATTACAACTGAATGAGTGGCACATAAACTATCATAAACTGATCATATGTTTGACAAAACCTTTCGTTAAGATTTAAATTGTAATAATAGAAGTAATGGAAGCATAAGACGATCGGATGAACATCTGATGATTCATTAAATTATAGAGAAATGGTTGTCTTCGAGGGTTGTCTTCAACCACTTCTGACACACAACTGATTCAGTTGCAGATATCCATTGATTGCGGCGAATAGGCCTCGTTCTTGATGTTGACGGCCGAGAGTATCGGGTCGTGTCCGTACTCACTAAACTGAAAGTAGTGTTGAGCGGGACTCGCGGACGGCAATGACGAGCCCAGTCCAGAGCTCGCCTGACTCGGCGACATGGGTGAGGTCGGGGCCGCGAACTCTTGCTTTATAATTCGCTGTAGACTTTGGGCCGCGACCAATGTGTCCGCTTCTGAAAGAGGCAAAGAGGTTGGAATCGTTATGAACGGATCGCTTTTTGACATCTTCAACGTATTGTCCGCATTGTTGAGGTGGATATTGGCTCCCGAACTGACCTGTAATTACAGTAAAGATAAGTTACCGCTATATCTGAGGGGATGTACAGTTGTGTTATCACTGGTTCGAACAAACAATGGTATCATATCTAATGAAATGATATCATTTCTATCAGTCCTATCAGTGCTGACACAACTGCACTTCAATTAGTTCGAGGACACAATCAAATGTAAATCACCGACCATTTGATTCCAATTAGAGGTATGGTTTGGCTGTTGGTGTGTCTGTTGCTGTTGTTGTTGCTGATGATGATGTGGTTGGCTCTGATGTTGATGTTGTTGAGGATTACTCCTGAGCTGGAGCTGTAACTCTTGCATTTGCATTTGTAAATTCTTGTAGTGGTTCTCCATCTCTTTATACTTCCTCTCCTGTTCCGTGAGTCTCATGTTTTCCCTCTTCAAGAGCCGGACATAATCGACAGAGGCTTTAAGGATAGTTCCCTTGTTTTGTTTCATATCTTTGACGAGATCGAAATGTTTTGATTCGTCACCCCTCGGCAGAAGAGTTCCCAATTCCTTAATCCTATCGTTGATGTTATATCTGCGACGCCTTTCAATTTGGTTGTGATTATCCTTCTTTTGTCTATCCTTTTGCCACGCCTTCACCTCTTGTTCGGTGAGTTGAGGACAAGAGGACGAGATCGGTGTGTCGGACATGTTATGGGTTGGCGTTGTTGGTTCTTGTTCCAGGTAGTAGTTCATATCTGCTGGTAGTGTTGCCGCGAGGGCTCCGACCAACTCTTCGTCTACCATTTGACTGACTTCTCTGTTGTCAAAACCACCCAAAACATCGAATACATCGTCTAATTCGGATGTAGAACAGGCAGAACTGGGAGGGGCTGACAGAGGGCTGTCAGGACTGAGCGCAAACGGCGATTGGGGGCCATTGGGTCCCAAAGCCGTAGACGACATCGAATGACCAGTGTTTTGGTGAGCGTGATCTTGAGAAGAGTGATAACTTGGCGACAGTTGTGACGGCACATTCGGAACCGATTGCGAGTGCAATGGGTGTGTGGAGTGCGGGTGAGGACTATCCGATTGCCTCTGGCTTTGAAGCACGTGATAGTTCGTCGGGTTCTCTAATGTCTGTCGCATTTGTTGATTCTGTTGTACTTTTTGGAGCAATTGATGAGAACTCATGAGTGAAGGGAACTGTTGTAGACTTAATGATTGGACAGAGTTGTGTTGCGGCTGAAGAACCTGATGTGGGGACGACTGCAACGACTGTCCCAACCGGTGCTGCGACTGCTTCTCTCGCAGCTCTTGTTGAAGGAGTTGTTGTTTCATCAGCTGTTGCTTAAGATTGGTTCGACTCATCGCTGAAACAACTTATGATAATTCGATTCCTTTGATAATCTATTGAAGACATTAATCAAATTGATTTCAATACTTTTGTCACTCAGTTCTGAATCTTTGAATAATTTGTCACTAATTATCGTCGAAATAGTGTTTAAGCGAAATCACTGAACACTGACTTCAAGTCAAGTCAATAAACTTATATTTTATGCAAATTTTTTATTATTTTTCATCCCTTTCGCTGAAATCCTTTCACTGAAATGACTCCAAACAAAGAACAATAAGAAAAATAAAAGTTTTTTGGACTAAAAGAATATTTAACTCGTTTTTAGAGTTGGATTCAGTATTTAAGTCTAATTTTGTACACAAAGAAAGTATTATTATTACTAATCTTCGTTTGAGAGGTATTTTCCCTTTAATTGTATGTTTTAGTGCACTCTTTCATCAATACTTGTTTACAACGAGTTCAAGGATTTTACTTTAAATTAAATATTTAATAAAATTCATTGCATTTGAAAAAAAACTAATTATATTTTTAGAGATACTCTTTGTGTAAACAAAATTACACTTTTAATGGATTATAGGAATTAAATAACCGACAAAATTGTCACTTAATCTCTCGATTGAACTCAAAAACGAGTTAATAGTTATGAAAAAAATGCATTTTTAGTGATCAAAAGCATTCGCTTTTATCGATCAAAGCATTCAATAAATTCGTTAAATACTTACGTTTTTAAGGAAAATACACTTTTAATTGAAATTCTTGGCGTTATTTGATATAAATGAGCACTTATTACAAGTATATAACGTTAATCCACTTTTGAGTCCATTATTAGTTAAAATATAAATATAAAACTTTGTCTGTCCATTGGTTTGATTTTCATCAAAAAAATCAAATCCGAGTTATTCTTAGTCTTAGAGAAACGAATTTGTATTTTGTTTTGTCTTTTCAATTGATTTGCGCGATAATTGTTGGCAAAAACAGTCTGACTGTCCCTGAAATACACGAAAAGAGATTCAAAAATAAATATATATTTTATGGCAAAATGAGAGAAACAAAGTGAAGCAAAACGAGCCAACAGTTTAAGTATAGGAACAAAATTAAAATCAATTAAATCTAAATTCAGTTAAAATGGTTGCGAAAAGTGAATCAAAGGTAACAAAAATATTCT
>JAQGAJ010000729.1:0-12975 GCA_034689365.1 Liebstadia similis
TTAATTCCATTAAATTTGACACAAATTTCAAATAAAGTTGTTTGGGTCAGACATGCGCACTAAAGGTCATCCACTTCTTCATTGGGGTCATTGACCTCTCAATGAATGACATACTTTCCCTCATTTGAGTTCATTTCTCTTTCAAACTTCGGAAGTCTTTCTCTTTAAAGATGGAAAGCGATTTAAAGCCCAGTCTTCTTCACGCCGAATGGATATCTTTCTCCACGTGCGTCTCTCTCTGCGGTCTTCTATGTCTTCATGGCCAGCGGTTCGCTCCCGAAGCTCTTCAGCGAGTCTTCAGATACGGAAAGACTTTGGCCTCAGAAAGGAAGAGCCAATCATTGGTTGAGATTCCCAAACGGTAATTCAAATGTGAAGTCATTCTTCACTCTTAACATTTTGGTACTTTTAAAGGTGGTTCTTCCACTTCTATGTCTTCGCCTCATTGTTCTATTCCCTGTTGTTGTGGACAAGTATCAGGGTACTTTTCTATAGAGAAGCCATTCCCAAAAGTATCTTGGTGCTTTTGGACGCTTTCGTCGGAAACCAAAGAAGAGATAACGGTAATTATAAAACGTGATAATCACCACCATAATAATACTCTTGTACAGTTGGCGGGGCTTCGGTGGCCATTTCCCTCGTGTTGATTCAGTTCCAGGTCATGAGAAGACTCTTTGAATGTCTCAAGTTGTCCATCTATTCTTCTGAAGGCCGAATGTCTTTAATTCATTATTTCTGCGGTTTCTCTTTCTATTTCGGAGTCGGACTTTCTATACTAGCAGAAGCCAAGGGATTCAACAAAAGTGAGTTCAAGAGAGATCCCCCTTTCCCCATTTTCACCATGATACTCTTTAGAGCCGTCCAACATCAAGCGTTCCGATTGGATGACCACAAACCACGTGTTTGGAGTCCTTCTATTCTTCATCTTCTCATTTGTTCAGTTCAAGAGTCACGTGATTCTCGCCAAACTCAGAACAGACGCCCAAGGTAACATTCTGCGCATGCTCTCATTACTATTATTAACACGCGTCACGCTCCTTTAGGACGTGTTTACACGTACAGACATTCGGTTCCAAAAGGCTTTCTCTTTGAATTGGTCTCTTGTCCTCACTATTTGGCAGAAATCCTAATCTATTTGAGTATTAACATGGTGTTTTGGGGTCAGAGCACCACCTGGTGGATGGTTTGTTCATTTGTTACTTGCAATCAAGTGATTGTCGGTCTTTTCAATCATTCTTGGTATAAAAACCATTTCCAGGACTATCCGAACAAGAGGAAAGCCATTCTACCCTTTGTTCTATAATATAATAATCACCATGTTAATATTTTTGATTCAATTCATTCATTAATTATTAATAAAATGATTAAATTCGTCGCAAAGAACCAGAATTCTGTCAATCCCTCTGACATTCCCCATCAGCTGACCACTGGTCACTCAACGTCTCTCTCTTCCTCTTCTCAGCGCTTAATCCGATCCGTAATCTCTTTATTCTTAATCTCTTAATCCGATCATAACATTGCTCTCTCTCTCCCATAACTCCCCCACCACTCCCCGAACCCTCTCTCTATCGATCTCTCTCTCAAAGGTCTTTCGACGTCAATCAAAGTCACGTGACTCTCAACAGGGCTTTCACTTTGTCGTCAATCCGACCTCTAGTGAGCCCTTCAGACCTCTATCTCTATGTCTCTCTTAGTTTCTATGTTGACCTCTATATACAGACCTCTACTACTATTGGCTTCTATTGATCTCTATGGCAACGCTTTATAACACTCTGTTTATAATCGCGCGCTCAGTCTTTTGGGATCTCAACAATCGTTTTCTCTTTCTTTGGCTTTCATTGGACTATAGCTGTGACGTCATTTACTTCCTCGATATGGCCTTCAGTTGCAGAACCGGTCAGATCTCTACTCAATAGACAGTGACGTCACTCTCTCTATATATATTAGGTTTCCTCGAATCAGGACTTCTGGTCACTCATTGGCCACGCCTCTTTCGCCACTATACTCAGAGCCGGAAGTTTAAACTCGATTTGCTTTCACTTCTTCCCACAGACCTCTACTTCCTCTACAGTGGTCTGGACTGTGGCCCCGCCCACTCCTATCCCTGTCCACCAATCGTGAGACTGAACCGTTTGTTAAGAGCGCGACGTCTTCAGGAGTTCTTCGAGAGAACCGAAACCCGAACTTCTTTTCCGAATCTTTTCAGAGTTTTTAAACTCATTTTCCTAATCCTAATATTGATTCACTTCAACGCATGCGCATATTTCTTCATCTCTTCTCTCATTGGCTTCGATTCCGACAAATGGGTGTATAATAGAAGAAAAGTGGGCGTGGCCAATGAGACAGAGGAGTCATTACGTCATCAATATATATACTGTTTCTATTGGTCAACTCTGACCTTGACCACTATCGGGGAAGTCCCGACTCCCGAAACAGACTTCGAGTACCTCTTCGTGGTCTTCAACTTCCTCGTGGGTGAGTCTGAGTCTGATCTCTGACCACGTGCTCACCACGTGTTCTCTAAAGGGGTTTTAATATTCGCGACAATTGTTGGAAACGTGGGTTCAATGATCTCTAATATGAATGCCGCACGTGCTGACTTTCAAGCACGCATGGATGCAGTGAAACAATATATGGCTTTTAGACACGTGTCTAAAGAACTCGAGTCACGTGTCATCCATTGGTTCGACTATTTGTGGACTAATAGGCAGTCATTGGACGAACAGAGTGTGACGTCACTCTTAAGCGACAAATTGAAAGCCGAGATCGCGATTCACGTGCATTTGGACACTTTGAGGCGCGTGCAGCTCTTCAGGGATTGCGAACCTAATCTCTTGACTCAACTCGTGCTTAAACTCAAACTCCAGGTATCGATTGTCGATTGTATCGATACTATTACTATCGATATCGATCTCTATATTCAGGTCTTTTGTCCGAAAGACTTCATTTGCAGGAAAGGCGACGTCGGAAAAGAGGTTTTTAAACTTTAAAGGTCCAAACACGTGACTCACACGTGGTCTCCCCCTCTAGATGTATATCGTGCGTTCGGGACGTCTCTCAGTGGTGGCCGACGACAACCAGACAGTGTTGGCCACTCTGGCAGATGGCGCTGTCTTCGGGGAACTCTCTATCATGAACATTCAGAATGTGAGAACCGGAAACAGAAGAACAGCTAATGTGAGAAGTGAAGGATATTCGGATCTCTTCTGTCTCTCGAAACAGGATTTATGGGAAGTCTTGAGTGACTTTGAAGAAGCAAAAGTGACATTAATAGAAAGAGCAAAAGAGATCCTTAAGAAAGACAATCTTCTTAAAGAGGAAGATGGAGAGGGAGAAGAGCAAGAGGAGCCCAGAGAGAGGATGGAACGAATGGAAAGGGAAATGGATGTTTTGAAGACTCGGGTTGCAAGGTTATTGGCCGAGTATTCAGCCAATCAGAAGAGAGTTAAGCAACGATTGAATGTTTTGGAACAAAAGGAACAAAAAGGACTTTAATTGAGAAATAAAACAAAACTTTCCTCAAAAACCCATTTCACGTGCGAATCACCCAATAAGTCACGTGCTATCGCTCGTGCAATCACTCTGAGTGACGTCATTGAGTTGTTTTAAAGGTTGACTTCCTCTAAGAAATTGACTTCTATTCACTTCTCTATCTCTCAATGAGGATGTAGCAGATGTAGCTAGATCATTTTTAAGATCATTTCATTTTGAAATCTGATTATTTAAAGACGCAAAAATCAATTAAAAAGTCTTTTATTTAATGAAAAGAATTCAAAGTTTCAAAAGCGCTTTCACGCGCCAATTCTCCACTCAACTCAACCACGAGTCTCAACACATGTCACGCGCGCAACACGACTTCGAACGCGAGTTGTTGGAGATTCGGCGCGAGTTCGAGGGTTTGGATCCGATTGGAAGCGTGCGATTGGACAAGAATGATGAGACGGGAGTGGCCACAATCAAACTGACCAATGAGGGACGGAGAAACGGTTTGAGTGGACGAATGATGTCTCAGTTATACGATTGCGTCACTCAATTGCAACAATGGCCTCGAGTATGATATGTGTTAACATGTGACTTTTGTCCCTTTAATTGTGTTTTCTCTTATTTAAAGGGAAAAGCAGTTATTATTAGCGGAGAAAACGATTTCTTCTGTTCGGGAGGAGATCTCAATCTAGTGCGCAGAATCGCAAATCAAACTCAAGGCCGAAAGATGTCGCTTCTAATGCAATCTACTTTTACACGCCTTCAAGCGCTTCCTCTCATCTCATTGGCTGCCATCAGAGGCATGGCTTTGGGGGGCGGGGCAGAGATCACAACAGCATGTGACTTGAGAGTCATGAGCGACTGCGCACGCGTCGGATTCGTTCACATTCGGATCGGGATTGTGAGCGCGTGGGGCGGGGCTTCGAGACTCTGTGGGATTGTTGGCCACCAGAGGGCGCTCGAGATGATGTTAAGTGGGCGGACTTTAGGGGCAAAAGAAGCAAAAGAGGCGGGGTTTGTGGATGACGTACTAGAAGGGGGCGGGGATTGGGAAGAGAGGGCGGAGCGATGGTTGAGAGAGAAGTTCCTATTGGACAACTCTTGTGAGACCATTAGAGCCGTGAAGAAGATAATCAATGGTTCGAAATATCTTCCTCTGGAGTTGTCGTTGAGGGAAGAGTTGGAATCTTCTTCGACGGTTTGGGGAAAAGAAGAACATCGAAGAAAACTGATTGAAAATGTTAAACACAACCAATAAAAGGCTTTAAAACTGTTTCTTTGATATAAAATGATAATAAAAACCCTTTTCTTTAAATTCTTGACTTATCTTGATGAATTTAAAGCTCTTTTTGTTAGAATTAAATGATTTGTTCCAAAGAATACAATTTCTCAATCTTTTGACAGACATTTGACTGAAATTACGATTAAAAAGGATGAAAAGGAAAATAAAATGATCTAGTATATATATTTGTTGACCTTTTGTCGCCATAGAAACCATAGAAACACAGTTTTTTTGCTCTCTTTTGAGCCCTTTTTGCGAAATAATAAGTCATTTATTGCTAACTAGAGATCGACATTAGTCTACAGTTGTTGATAGAGCTCTGCATCGCGGCCCTGACCATTCTTTTGTCGTTTAAAAGAGTTTTTCCGATCTTTTCCGTCGGCTTTCGGTCCAAATCAGTCACGTGACAACTCACCGCGTACTCGAACCCGTTCTGAGCGAACACGTGTTGGTCACGCGTGCGCTCTTCCGTTCTCTGAATGGCAATCATTATCGAACAGTCTTTTACCGTCAAAGAGACCAGAAATTGCCAGACCTTAAGAACAATCGATAGTGAGCTTCGATATAATCGACAATCGATTCAAACCTTTCTCAAAAAGTATTCGCTTTCCGTTTCCTCTTCCAATCTTTCAACACGTGACCACTCTTTGGGCAACCAATCGCCGTTCAGTCGACTTTGAAGCCCCTCCCCCTCATTATTATTATTATTATTACTCTGAAGCCACGCCCACATCTCGTCAGCCAATCGCGAGTCAATAGAGTCTAACCTTTGACCGCAAAGAATAGAATACAAAACACTTCCCGCGCGTAACGCGTGTTCTGTTTGACACGTGCACGCGTTCGTGTGAAGAGCGCATGTCTGTGGGCGTGGCAATTGTGTGAGAAGGGGCGGGCGTTGAGTGAGAGGGCGGTTGAGGGCGGAGACTAAGAGTTTGCAGAAGTTATCTCTTCTCTCGGTCTCTGATTGGCCCAAAAACACGTCTCCAATGACGTCATCCAAAGTGTTGTCTGATTGGTCGCCAAACGCGGGATTTAAATCACGAAAAACGCGAAAATTGTTTTGCGGTGATTGAATAAGCGCGTGCAGAGCACGTGTTTGACGCGCGTGACATCCGCTGAAGAGGTCCAAAGGGCAGTAAAGAGAACGCGCGTGAATTGAACCCTTTTTTAGCTGAAAATAAGGGAAAAAATCGGATTAAAAATGGATTTTTGTGTCATTTTTCAATCACTTTATGGCACTGAGACAATCCATAACGACACACGTGAGCCTTTGCACGTGTTTCGTCGTCCAGAAGCGCGCGATCCGGAAGAAAGCCTTGTTTTGGCTGAAAATGAAAGTCACGTGACATTTAAAGGTCTCTCAAAATGTTTGTTTACTTTGATTTCGACTGCAATTAAAGGTCCGAACACGTGTTCCGAGAGAACGCGCGGTAAACAGCAGTAATCGGGCAGAAGAAGCGCGAGAGAGTGTCCGGCGATGGTCTTGGAGCGGCGGAAGAGCGGTCTTTGGTCTCTGACCAGAACTTCCAACTGATTCAACTGTTCTTCAGACAAACGGATCAATTGAGGAGAATGGAAGAACGCGCGCGCGAAGATCTGTGAGACAATCCGATCGGAGAACCGGATGTTTGTCTTCAGGAGAGACGGGATTTCCGCTTCACAGCACTTCTTCTTCGGCTGAGAAGTCTTCAGAAGTCGAATCACGTGTTTGTCCTTCAAAAGACATTTAAAACTCAATCCCTTTAAACCCAAAGCATAATCACGTGTTTCAAAGCGACCACAAGACTCGAGTTTCCTTCTCCTCGATAGACCACGTGCTCGCTGTCCCACGTGATCAGAGGGACTCTCATCGCGTGCTCGGGAAGAATGTCCGCGCGATCACAACAACCGATTGCATCCGATTTCGTCACAACACTCGTTCTGCGCATGCGTTCAGTCAATGAGTGGCCTCAGAGCCGATCCGTTCCGAAGAAATGCCGAACCGATCCATGAATTGGAAGAAGTGTTTAAAGAATAGAAGAAAAAGAAACAAAAAAAAGTGTTTTAAATAGAGATTTAAAGAGACTTTCGATGAGTTGAACTGATATTCACTGAAATGAAGTGAAAATCAGATCAAAAACTGAGCGAAGGGTCAAAAAGCGTTTCCTTTCAAAGGATTTCCGCTTTTAATACAATTTTTCGCTCTTTTCCTCTCATTTCCACTCATTTTCACACAATTTTCACACAAAAAGTCATTTTAATTGCAATTAAAGTGAAATTCATTTAAAAGTCATTCACTTTTCTCCCCTTCAAAGTCACGCCATTTGTGAACCCTCTCTGAAGCGGAACATTGTTTGTGAATGCGGTCTATGTTTACATCCCTTTAACTGAACATTCGGTCCCTTTTCTCACTCCACTCAATGCTCTTCACTGATCGAAAGGTACCATTGATTCACAAACAGATATACCGACAGTGACGGCAATGGGTTTGTATTTCTGACCACTTCTTCGGCTCTTCTGATCACTGATTCTTCTTCAGCGTCAATGTTCCTCAACACTCTGACCCCGAAGTTCTACGTGGCTCTTACGGGAACTTCTTCTCTCATTTCGGGACTGATTCTTGTAAAACCACCACCATACAACCATATTGTCTTCTATCATTGTCTTCTTCGTCCTATAGATCTTCGAGTGGTGGTACTTCAGAAAGTACGGCACCTCCTTCATCGAACAGGTCTCTCTCAACCACCTTTCCCCCTGGTTGGGCGGGGCCTCCGACTCCGACAGCCAATCACAGTCTCAGAGCCAATCCGGTCTCTCATTGGGTGAGCGTTGAGTGACGTCACTCCCCTTTTCACTGACTCCGCCCCTTCTTTGTAGAGTGCAAAGTGTGGCGGAACCCTCTTTCTCTCTTTAGAGGCGCAGAATATCAGCGATTGGTTGAAAAGTCGCGCAAAGAAGCGCTCACTTATTACGATATGAATCTCTCGGCTCAGGTAAACAAAGCCATGTGCTCTCACACGTGACTAACACGTGCTCTCTCTTTAGGACCATCAGACGTTCTTCACGTGCGAATCGGATTCTGGAAAACCCGATCTCGAGATAATGCAAACCGCGTGGCGCGAACGAGACCCGCACGTGCGCATAAAGGCCGCGCGTGACGCGTTGGAGAAGAACCCCGATTGCGCGCCTGCGCACATCCTGTTGGCCGAAGAGGAGGCGCAGACGATTCAGGAGGCGGAGAAACTGTTGAGGGCGGGGCTTAAGGCGGCTGAAAGTGCTTATAGGCGGAGTCAACAATTGCAACATCAGAGCCCTCTAGCGGAAAGTCAACATAGAAGAGACACAAATGTGTTGATCTACATAAGAAGAAGGATCGCCATGGCAACCAGGAAGCTAGGCAAGTTGCGGGAAGCGACCAAGATGATGCGGGACCTGATAAAAGAGTTTCCTTTGATGAATGTCTTCAATATCCACGAAAACCTCATTGAAGCCCTTTTGGAAATGCAACTTTATGCCGACGTTCAGGCCGTTCTCGCCAAATACGACGGTAATTAAGAATCACCACAATCACCATGATACAAACAGTATTGTGTACAATTACTCTCTCTTAGACATAAATCTTCCCAAATCGGCCACAATCTGCTATACGGCCGCTCTTTTGAAAGCGAGAGGCGTTTCCGATAAGTTCTCGCCAGATGTCGCCTCTCGTAGAGGTCTTTCCACTCTAGAGATGAATGCCGTGGAAGCTATACATAGAGCTGTAGAGTTCAATCCTCACGTTCCTAAATATCTTTTGGAACAGAAGGCTTTGATTCTTCCTCCTGAGCACATTCTCAAGAGAGGAGATTCCGAAGCCATCGCTTATTCATTCTTCCATTTAAATCATTGGAAACGTGTAGATGGCGCTTTAAATCTCCTCCACTGCACGTGGGAAGGAAGTAAACAACAACAACAACACGTGTCTTTAAATATATCTAACCACGTGTCTCTCTCTCTCTCTCTTAGCCTTCCGGATGATCCCTTACCCGTTGGAGAAAGGCCATCTCTTCTATCCTTATCCCACGTGCACAGAGTCCACTGATAGGGAACTACTTCCGCTCTTCCACGAGGTCTCGGTTTACCCGAAGAAGGAACTTCCGTTTTTCATCTTATTTACGGCCGCTTTGTGTTCAATAACCGCATTATTGGCTTTATTAACGCATCAATATCCCGAACCAATGGGCTCTTTGGCACGCCTCCTTCTCCAATGGGCTTCTTTGCCCTTGGGCTTTGTCGTAGATCGCATGGAAGCGCTTCTTCCTTCTTCTTTAGTCCAACATTTATCGCGTTTGTAATGAAATTCGTGTTTTCGTGACTTTTTTTGTGAAAAACAATAAATTATTTCAAAATATTTATCAAAAAAATCAAAACTTTTTCACAATTTTCTCAATAAATCCAATCATTAATAGAGAAATAACTCTTTTGTGAATCCAAAACCACCATGATACTTCAACTCTTGTTCTTTCTCCTTCTTCTCTCTCAATCCCAGCAAAGTAACTCTAAATCTATACTAGATCATTTCTAGACTCTTCTAATCCCTCTTTAGACCCGCTTCTGGCCATGGATTGTCCCGAAACCCTTCTCTCGGCCGAACACGTGCTCTCGAAGGCCCGCAAAGGCGCACGTGTCATGCGTGAGTTCGCGCATTGTGACTCTGCGCACGTGATCGCGTCTTCGGCGCGTGAATTAGTGGAAGCGATGGAAGATTTGAGCTCTGGTCACGTGACGTGTTTAAAGGTTTGGTTTTTGAGCCGAGATTTGAATGATTTGGTGAACAAAAAGGCTTTCATTCTCTGAGAATAAGAAAAAGTTATCTTATAATGAGTTTTCTTCTCTTATAATGATTTCTTATTTCTTATAATTATTTTGACTTTTATTAGAAATTGTTCTGAAATTCAATTTTCTTTTCATTGATTTTTCATTTGAACTGTAATTGAATTTCTCTAACGATATAAAAGACCTTTAAAAACATATTTAAGAATAAAATCGAAAATAATTTCATTTTCTTCGCAATAAATGTTTGCAAAACAACAGAATTCCGTTCATCAGAACCCCCGACCTCGATCTCAGCCCCCCACAGCCCCCCTAATGGCAGAACCGGCCCAAACCCCTCTCAACCACTTGATTCTCTTTGTTTCCGGTTTGGTCTTCACTTCCGTTCTTCTGCTTCTTCAATATCTTCGTTGGATTCGACTTTCGGGACCTTTTTTGCCGATATTTCTGATTCTCTTTCATCAGAAACTCGAATACATTGTTCGGTAAGCTTTCAAAACCATCTAGTTAATCTCAAAATCGTCTAGTTAATCTCATTCTTTGCTTTTTCCCCTAAACTTTGAGTTCAATTCACATTCAAATGATTCAAAGGCTAAGTCACTGTTAGTCTCAGAATCCTAGACTCAGAGGCTTAGCCCACTTTTAACAGCATTTTAAGTCAATTCTTAACTAAAGTCTGAGTTTTAGAGCGATTCGAGGCTTAAATGTTAGGTTAAGCAATGTTCCTACACTTTAGATATTTCCCTTTAGTCAAAATGAGACAAAATGAGCGCTTTTGGGGTCAAAACTGGTGAAAAGGGCACATTTTGATATTAAAATGTCAATTTTACTTAAAGTGAAAGCAAATCCGTTCTTATCTTTAGTACTAAAGGGAATGAAAGTTAAAATGTATACAAAGTCTTTTTATGAATGTAATAACAGGTCATGTCTTTTGGGGAACATGGCTTAAATGTTAGAATTGCCCCCCTTTTGCCCCCCTTTACCCTCTCTATCAATGGAAATTAAATTTTTCTGTGAAAAGAGTCAAAACATTAGTTAATCGCTAATCACTTAATCCTTTAATCTCTTAATCCCTTATTATTAGATATCAGGCTTTATCTCTCTTCCCATTGGTCGTCAACGCGATCGTCATTCAAATCCAATTGGCGCGAAACGAGCCAATCAGCGATCGTCTCAAACACTCCCTTAACAATGGTTTCAACCAATTAGCGCTTTCTTTCACGATTCAAATGGTTTTGTGCGCAAACTTCGAAGCCGAGCACGTGATGCTCTTCGGGCCTCTTATGACCATTGCCTTCTTCTTCGGTCAACTTCTTTATCTTATTCTTTACCCGAAATGGCATTTCTTTGGTCTCGCGATGCAATTGGGACCTTCTTTTGTTGCAATTTCTTTCAATGCGTTCGGAGTTTTGAGATTTCTCTTCTATTAATAAGAAGAAGAACTCTAACTATAGATAGAAACCCATTTAACCCATTTAGATATTAGATAGTCTTTGAAAGTATTAGTGATTAGGAAAGCCTTCAGTCATCAGATGTAAACTTTGGTCGCGCGGTGTCAGCCCTGCTGTCAGTGCTTTCAGTGCTGGGATTGAACTTCACATCAGTGAAAACGTCATGTCATTGCAAGTCATGTGATCTGCAGGTCTTCCTAATCGAGTCCTAACACTGGATCACTAATAACGGTTTGCATTTAATCACATTTATAACCTAACAGAATAGCACATAAATATGCTTGATTGATTAGTTTCAACCATAATTAGTTGGGTCTATACGTAGCTATTCGCAGCTTATCAATAAATGTAGCATGATAAATGGATTGATCTATGTCAATTGGCAAACATAAATAACACATGGGCACAATGGGCACAAATATTACTTCCTATGACTAAAGTTCACAAAATTCAAGTGACATGTGATTTGTTAACAACTATTGAAAGCAAATTCAAACCAAAATGCAATCATTTGTTGTAAGTTTAATATATTTAACTAAATTAGACTTAAATTATTTACATATTATAGGAGAAAACGATTGATTGGATAAGCAATGCATCAATAGATGAGAAAATCGTTTACATGAAAATGGTCTTAAGTGTCATCCAATCCAAAGAAGAGTTGAAAGCAATCAAATCTCTATTGAGTAGACGAGTCAGAGCTCTTAAGAAAGAAACGGCAGAAGAGTCGGTGCCAGCAATTGCCGCAAAAATACCATCACCCATACCATCAGTCATACCATCACCCATACCATCAGTCATACCATCACCCATACCATCACCGTCGGAGCCCCAAGAATGGGTCAAAATGGGATATAAACCCAAACAGATTGTCGCGGTTGAGACACAATTTGTGACTAAGATTTACATCGACTCTGATTTGATGTCTGACACGACTCTCGGAAAACGTGTCATAAGAAGAGACGCTTTGGCTTCGGTTGGAATCGTTAACTTAAGGGGAGATCTCATATACAGAGCCAATGTTAAACATCTTCCCTATACTTATATCGTCAATGATTCGACCAAAAAAGTCAATGGATTTGACTTTAAATCTCTTGAAGATGGAGAAGACTATGAAGAGGTTCGACAAAAAGTGTTGGAAATAATATCGAATAAATTGGTTATAATGTGTGAATCAACAAAACATCTGAAACTTTTGAATTTAATCAAACAAAATATCGATGTATTTGATATTCAGGACCACTATTTTGTCCAATACTTAAATGACAATTGCGTTTGCATTCGGGAAACACTTGGAATCAACAGATTAATGAAGAATTTATTTAACGAAGACATTGAAAACTCAGTCCAGACCTCTGAAGACAACGCCCGGTTCGTTATGAAAGTGTTTCGCGAGGCATATGTCGGACATCAAAATTATAACAGATATGATAACCCGGGATATACTTTAGAAGAGTTCCACGAAATTTAATGATTTAAATGATTTTGAATTAAGAATTTTTCTGAATCTTCATTTCTTTTATGTATAATACAAACAGTTTGTAAACTATTAACAATATATGTCTGGATCTCCAAACTCACCTAATCTTAACCACTTCTAACGTTAGAATGTCTAACAAAATTTGAAGTTCAAGTTCAAAACAGAAAGCACTGCAATAATGCCTTTAAAGGCTCCCATTTTTCGTAGAAAATAATGTCCAAAAATATATTACCAAATATGAAAAATATACAATGGATGCAGCATTGTTAGCATTTTTCAAGTCTTCATTGATTTCCCATTTTTGAAAATCCAACGGTTTTATGATGACGAATGACCATGATAGTCATAAGCAGAAGATACGTCAGTTTTGCTCGGATATCAAATGAAAACCACTAACCAATTGAAAACTGATTAGTAATCGAAATCCTTTGAATTAAAATTGACATCACTTATGAACTATTTTTAGCGCGATCTTTCATTTTATTAAA
>JAQGAJ010000730.1:0-12944 GCA_034689365.1 Liebstadia similis
AATAACATTGATATCATATTTACAATAAATATAATTCACTTTAAATTTTTTTTAAAAGACTTTAAACCAATCGATAAATCTTTGAACTTATGTTTTGATTCAACACTTGTTTTCACGATTTGAACTTCAATTTTATTATCGAATTAGAAAATAAATTAATTATTGATTTAAGTTTTTATAGTTTTCAACACAAATACTATCGTTTGGCCGATAATTAAATAATTATTTCAATCGTTAACTGCCGTTAAATATAAACTGAATCTCAATTCAATTATATTATCATTAATATTGCATTTGTTTGGAACAGACATCGAATTAGTCGAACGTAACATCACTTAGGGATGAGTTTGTGATCAGAGGTCAGGACTGTTGGCATCGATTGAATCCTAAACAGTTGAAGAGTCTATTGATGTGCGTTTGGCGCCGGTTCTGGTCTGAGTCGACCCTCCGGTCCACCGAATAGTTCGACTCATAGGCTAATTGTGATTCACTGTCTAATTGTTGACCGTCGGTAGGGTTTCCGTCGTAATTGCGGTCGTGAAGGTCGCACAGGTATGGCAGCACTGACATCGAACGGAACTCTTGTCCGCCCGGCTTCTGAGGAATGGTAACGGGTGGGTATATGCGCGGATGTTTCTTCTTAACCCAGTCGTGGTATTTGATATCTTCAATAGAGAACCGGTCGTCCGGCGATTTGCGAAGCATTCCGCAGATCAAAGACCGGAGCAGTTCGTCCGCTTCGGACGGTATCGTTAGCTCACATTTACTTATGTTCTCAAAGAGTCGGTAAATGTTATCGCCTTCGAACGGATATTTACCGGTCGTTAAGTTGAATAGAGTCACACCCGATGACCAGATGTCCACTTTGAAGCCCGAGAAGTATTCGTTGCCGTCGGCGATCTCCGGCGGCTGAAAGGCGGGCGAGCCCTGACTCAAGTGACACAAATCACTCATTTGGAAAGTGTCCAACATTTCAGATACACCGAAGTCAGTGATTTTGACGACACCGCCATTGGTCAGCAACAGATTCCCCGGTTTTATGTCTTTGTGTATAATTCCCTGACTGTGAAGGTATTCTAAGCCCTCAACCAATTGACAAAAGTAGTCGTGGGCTTGAAATACGGGCAGTTTCTTGTCGTGGACTGAGTCCAACAGTTCTTGAATGACAGCCACGCAGTACTCCATAATCATATAGAGCTTCTCTTTGGCCTCGTTATAGATCACCGAATAGAGTTTGATCACATTCTTGTGGTCCAATCGCCGAAGTAATTGGATTTCGCTGTCGAGACAAGACATTGATTATCAGTCAAGTGATGGCAACACTTCTTAAGGACAGATACAGAGACGGAAGTGATAGACAAACCGTTGAACGTTTTGTTCTCCGTTTGGGATCTTTCGTAACCTCTTCTTCTTCATTATCTTCGCTGCTTTACGCTCAAGAGTGGAAGAGTCGAGGCATTCCTTGACCTTGGAGTACGATCCTTCGCCGACGAGGTCACCCATGATATACTTGTCCACGAACTTCGCCCTCTTCTTCTTCTTCTGGTAGAGGATCTCAAAGCTGTGTACCCTATGAAAGGCCAGCGGCTGTCCGTCCGGTTCGGACAGATATGCGGACATATTGTCGAAGACTGGTTAGAGTGGGGCCGACCTCGCCATCAGTTCCACTCACCGGACCATTGCTTTCGGCGCTGACACTACTGTGAGGACAAACCGACTCAACTCAGGCCAACACTTGTGCCGACCCTTACCTCAGCTCTCGTCGAGTCTTCGCACAAATCAATAGCTTTTGAATCAAATCTTTGTTTTCACTGTTTTGTTGACATTGAATGCATTGAAATGATTAGCGATTCAGTCGACAGACGGCGACACCGATCACAACACAACACTTCCGACGGCTCTGTCGACCACTTCGGCTCACTTCGGCTCTTCGGGACGAGTGGTCCGGATCTTCGGTCGACCAGAATATGTTTCGCAACCAATCACACAAATAATAATACTTTAATGGATCAGATTTGTATTGAAAGTCTTGGAAACTTTGGATCAATTGATCACTTGATCCAGAATTGCGAGGGTTTGACAGTAATTGAATAATTGATGGCAATTATGATTAATAAGAATCAAATGAATCCATATATCGATCAATATATCAATTCGTAGATAGTTTTGCAATTTGATAGACATCTGAGAGATTCGGGGAATAATCGGATACGAAATCGAACCGAAGATAAAAACCATTACAACTTATTATCTGTAGATTAGAAGCAATTAAGTGAACGTTAGTTAATATTAAGCTAACATAAGCTAATAATTGTCAGTTCGAGGTCATTGACAAATGTGGTGAAACTGTTCAGAAGAAGTGCAGCACTAAAACCAATCCACACTTTGTATAACCGTTCAGTAAAAGTGGGAAATTAGTCGAAGTGAAGGAATATTTCCTTTTGAAAGCTCATAACAAACTGAAAACTTATTATTTATTATTCGTTCAACTTTTGGGACTTAAATACACGAAAAGATGAAAAATAACTAAATAACTGAAATCAAGTTTTCACTTGATTTTCATTTACCAATTCATGGGACAAATTATCTATTATTTCCTCCTTTTTTTTCTCCGTTACAAATCTAACAGATGGGGAAGATATGAACTGATCATTAGGAAAGTCAGTCTAATGTCAATTCTTATGAAAAATTACAAATTTTATTCATTGACAATGTTATTAATTAGTGTTCTAGACTTTAAAAACCTTTTTTCGCTTAAAGTATTGACAAATATAGCAAAAAATCGTTGGTAACAAGACTTCAAGACTTGAAGGTTATCTCAATTTAGTCGAAACCGATTGAAAAATATATTCTTGTGATCGCTTCAAATGAGCTTATCTTCAGTCAAATGATTCTCAAAACAAGATATTGGCTGTCGATCCGAGTCAGACACGGCTGTCCTCTGCCCTCCTCTGATACCAATCGGCTTCCCTCTAGTAATTAGTCGCCAATATGTTATCTTAATTGTCATTAAATTCAAGTTCATATTTATTAATAACAAGATTTATAATTTTTTCCAAATAATGAAACAATAAATTTCATTCATTTTATTCAAAGACTTGTATATAAAAAGATGCGAAAAATAAGTTATAAATGAGATATAAATCAACAAAAAATCTATAGTTATTTAATAACCCAAACGTCGGTCTGAAAGACATTCAAACCAATGAATAAATTGAAATGAAAAGTGAAATAATAACAAATGAATGCAAAACATAAACGGATTATCATTTGATTAAAAGCCAGTTATAGTCAGATAAACACCGAATCTATTAATGAATAATTGACTCTTAATTGGAATAATCTTTCGATAATTTGATCTTTGATTCGACGCCAAAGTCTTGTACTTTCGATCAGAAGTTCTTATTAAACAACTTCTTTGCTAGAAATTTAGGTTTTTTGCCGAATTGTGCGCATTCGAAGGGACGGACACATTGACTGTACGGCCCTTTGTCTACTTTGATGAACCCCTCGTGACATTCGCATCCGATCGCACAGTTGCTGACACAACCCTTCGGTGGGTTGAGATAATTGCTGCACGTTATCGGACATCGGGTCACACATCGCTTGAATGAAGAACTCTGACCGCAATCTGAGAGGAATCGGATATTAGTTAACAAGTGGTCAACAAATCGAAAGACTCAATCAATTGATTTGGAATCCAGTGAATGAATTTTGTTCATCCAGTTATCACTGAACTGATTCGATCAGAATTGATAACCAAATCAATGGATTTGAACTCTTTATTAACTCTGAAACTCGTGTTTAAATCATTTGAGGACATGATTTGACATAATATCTGATTCTATTTGTTTGTCTCTAATAGACATATCATTCTCTTGACTTTTATCTGTCTATAATTCAAAAGTTGGAATCTCAGTTCAAGAATCCATTCAATCGGTTATATATAGAGCATATGATATGATTGTAAACTTACCCATATTGATTTGTGGCACAGTCTGCGGCACATTTGCCGGGATGTCCTGGGTCCTCAACAGTTGTATCGATAGAATGATAGCGATTAACGAAATAATTGCTTTCATTTTTATCGTTTTGTAATTCAATTCGTTAACTAATCACAAATTAAATAGTTTTGTTATAATTCAAACTTTTTATAAACTTTTTATGAATGAATGTCAATTCGTTTTTTCAATTCGTTCATCAATTTCTTCGTTAGGTCTGAAGAGAATATCACTAATGATTTGAAAGACAAGAATCGATGCCTTAATATAGGGGAAGCGAACCGAGAGATGAGAGGAGAAGAGTGTCCTCTGGAAGAGTGTCTGACAAACACTTTACGGTCTGAAGTCCTCTTTGAAGGACTCGATCACTGATGAAAAAGTTTAAACAAGAATTGGATTGAAGTCAGAAAAGTTCAGATCAAATGAAAACGTTATCCGATTGGTTGAAATATGTTAACCTATTTTGCGTTATCGGCGGTGAAAAGTACTCTCAATATAAAAGAATACACAGAAAAGTATGTTTTGTGTACCAGTAGTCCAGTCCTTATCGATCAATGGGTTAAACCGATTGTCACTCAATTGTCGACAAATTTTAAATCTGTTTTATATTTTATTTCTTATTTCGAAATCGATTTTAAGAACTCATTCACAAACTTATTATCGATTTTATTCTTCGCTTTAATAAAAAACACTTCCGTTAAGTCAATGATTGGACTTTTTTATGACAATATCTGACATTTTTGACGATAAAATTGAAATTCAAAACACATATACCTTAAGAAGACGTACTCTGATCTGAATGAAGACGACGTTTGTTAGCTAAGAGTCTGGGCTAACCCCGAATCGCATGCTATTTATATGCTCTTAGATCGCGATCATTTCAATTGAATCGCCGAATCTAATTGTAATTCATCAGTAAATTGTTTGCACCGGTCTATCAATGGTTTCTCGAATGGCCGACCTGTCCCTCGAGGAGAGGTTATGCAAGTCTGACGTCTATTCGAATACAACATTAAGTAATAGTGTATTTCGAGCCAAAAGTCATGCCTTAAAGTCGTGTTCAGAGTTATCTCATTCGATAGGAATTTTAAAAACATTTCATAATCGATACAAAAAACTAATAACAGTTTAAATATTCTTTAAAACTCTTTTTTCATACAAATATTTTCCTCAAAGACACGAAACATAAATCTGTGAACCGCGAGAACACATTTCTCATATGACTTTTACAGCTCTTTTGACGAAATATATTTATCAACAGTTAAATACCACGCGATTTGTCACCCGTTCAGGAATTTCTTCATCAAATTCTTCTAATTTATTGCTCAAAGTTTAGACTCATCTCTACATTAATGGCTAATTCATTCAGAATTAAGATAAAGAATTGGCTGAATAACTAATAATTACTCGAATGGAAAAATACAAATATGTTTATTGAAGTCGATTCAAGTCTTGGACTTTATCTCAAACCCAAAGGCCATAAACACTTAAACCCCAAGAAATAGTAAAACACTTTAAAATGGATTAAATGTTTATTTTTAATAACAATTATACAAAGGATTGATATTATGCCACAAATAGTTGAAACCCGATTCAAATAAATCAGTGAATTCTGTGACAAATCTATACAAACATGATATTGAAAATTCGGTTCATTCCGGACCAATTGAATAAACTGCCGAATCTCGATATATCTCAACTGATATTTTTATTTTAATTAAATATTTATAGCAATTAATATGAAGTCAATGGACACTCAATACTGGTTTGATTTTCCCAGAGATATATCGTTTAAACGAACTCTCATTTGAATTATGATCGAAATAATATCGAAATATCAGAACTGAATCTGATTTAGTATTTCTATAATTAGAAGCTTTCATATCATTCACTCTGTTTGTCATCGGTTTCCGCGTTTATTAATTCACACATAAATCTAATTATTAATTAGTAATTAATATTGTGAGCGATAATAGCAATCAATTGTCTAAAAAATGATGAGATCGTAGTAAAAGATCTTCAAATCATGTTCTGTGATATCTTTGATGACACCGACAGTTTCACCGAATGCTAGAATCAGTTCATATGTCAAACATCGAGATTATTGATGAGCTATTGCTCAGCAATTCATGAATAATCAGAGACTGATTGACGCCATTCATGTAATTATCATTTCTATAGATTACGTAAATATCAAAACTTTCAAAATTAAAAACAAGCGATTCGTCTAAATGTCAAAAACATTGATGGGTTTCATATCGCGGGAAATTTCTCGAAACTTCATATTCTATAGACTATTATAGACTTTAATTTATAGTAAACAACGATTTCTAAAAAAGTAAATTTTAATTAATATAATTACGATTCGATTCTGAATTCGATAACAATTTTTTTTCTTCTTATTTTTCATCCAATTCTGTAATCATCGCTAAAAATATGTCCAAAACATTGATTAAGTCTTTGGTTTGATTTGTTTAACTATAGTTACGATCAAAAGTCGGATCAAATTTCAGTTCACTTTCATTTGAAATAAAGAATCTCAAAGAGTATTAAAAGCCTTCAAATTATTTTGTTTACGTATTGAACCAATCAATCGCTTGAAAAACATTTCTTTTCATCGACTAATACCTCGAATCGATTAAATTTAATGAATAGTAATAATAGTTTGCGACCAATCGGATGACTCTCAAGGCTTTTCCTGTCAATGAACACAATAATTTGGGTTTGGTTTGGGTTTCACTCTCTCCCAGACCTTTCTTCGACCTCATCCCACAAAATGTGATCAAATGAGGTGATGAGGAGATGATTCATCTGATATTATGATAGTCTGTCCTAAGACTGTCCTAAAGCGCTTTCCATCCGTTAATTGCATACTTGTTTCATACCTCGCACACCCTTTTCTCGTGAAGTCGATTTGTAAGTCTTTGGGGCAAAGGAACTGACTTTTTGTGTTCCTGACCACCAATTCTAGTGACTCATCGCCTGTTTTGATCTTTTTGATCGATTCTTATCATCAGATATCAAATGGAAAGTTAAATATCGATCTTTGATTCAGACAATTAGCAATTTTTTAAGCGAAACTTCTGAACATCTCTTCGTGACTACAATTTGAAAACTTCTTGTGACTGAATAAGAATCATAAGCTCATGACATGCTCTGAGTCATTCTTCAAAGACATTAAAACCCAGTCAATTATAATTATAGGTTTGTCTACATTTAATTGGAAGCGTTTGTGAGCGAAGATCTTTGAATATCCGCCGATTATCTAACCTTGAGATCAAATACAAACATATTTTATTTTTAGGAAGACTTGAGACAAACCTTCTTTAGATCAAAGATAAGTCGTTTGACAAAAAGTGATATTAAGATTAATTTCGATCAATAACTAAATGAATGTCGAAATTTGTTTTTTCCTGTTATTCACTAGATTTTGCGAAAAATAAAAATTTTGATTTTTCCTTTCGAACTTCGAAGTAAACAAATGGAAAAATGTATTCGAGAATACCGAGAATTGTATTCGAGGAAAGTTATGGACGAAATCGAAAAACAAATGCAATTAAAGCTTATATTTCATTGAAATATCATCTCATTTGCGATTTGTTTGCCATTACATCGAAGTAAACAATAATTTCAGACCATTTCAGACATTAGGGGCTATAATAGGATCTGTTTTGATGCCAAATATGGGTTAAATAAGAGAAATAGGAAATTATTAATAAATGAGAACAAACGGAAGACTCGACTCAATCCGAGTTAAGTCTCGCACACAAAGAGTTGACAAAAGTTTTGATTAGTTTTGTATAAGAAATGCATTTCATTTAGTTTTCAAGTTTAGTGAAATCAAAATGAAAAGAATTTCAATATTGAAGAAGATATTGATTCTGATATCATGTGCATTGACGTCAGTCTTGTCCACAAAACCGATTCAATACAAAAACGGCGGATATCGAGGACTAGTTGTGGCCATTCATTCAGATGTTCCCGAAAGCGAACAACTAATCAATAATTTAGAAACACTTTTGAAGAAATCTTCGGCTTTTCTATACAAAGCCACTGACAGAAGGGCTCGTTTTGTCGAAGTTGAGGTTATAATACCTGAGACCTGGAGTAATAAAGATGATTACGAACCCATAGCGGGCTCGCACTTCGATAGGGCTCACATCAGAATCGCACCGACAGATCACAACTTAGGAGATGAACCATACACTCATCAGCCCAGAGGTTGTGGACAACCGGGAGAATACATCAGATTCACTGACGCTTTCATTGAAGAACTTGACGGCAGGACTAAAGAGGATTTCGGAATCCCAGGTATAGCCCATTGTGTCTCAAATCAATTCATACCTACTCTAAAGTTTATGTTTGATTCTCGAATTGAATGTTATTTTCTTTTTTCTCATAAGAGAAGCATTTTATCCACGAATGGGCTCATTATAGGTATGGAGTGTTTGATGAGTACGGAATCGCTGGCGACCCGAAGTACCCGACCTTTTATATGGAAAACGGAACAGTCAGTCAATTTTGATAAACTAAACCGAATGACAGATTCGTGTCTTCGCTCAGATTTATCCAACGACTTGTGTCAAAGGTATTAAAGGCAGACAACAAGACTCGGAAGGAAAGCCATGCAAGATCTACATCGGCAGCAAAGTTGATCCCAAATGTCAATTCATTCCCGACAGGACTGACAACGAGGCCATCGCTTCCATAATGTTTATGCCGAGCATTCAATCCGTGAGTTCACAAGTCTTTTCAATTGAAATAATTTGTTTGAACACAAACTTTCGACAGATTAACAAATTTTGTCAAAACTCTTCGAATGACCCAAAACTTCTTCACAATATGTTTGCGCCAAACAAACAGAATATTCTTTGTAACTATAGAAGCACTGGAGAAGTGATTGAAGAACATCCGGACTTCAAAAACTTGTGAGCAATTGAAGTAACGTTTAATTATAATAATTTGATTTATGATAACAACGATCTCAGGAATAGAAGTGAATTGAGTGACAAATACTACGAACCAGTGATCAGATTTCTTCGGGTCGATGAACATCAGAGCAGTCGTTTCGTATTAGTCTTGGATGTGTCGGGAAGTATGAAAGATAACGGAAGAATACAGCTGTTGAACAGAGCGGCCACTCGTTTCGTCGAAGATCTGATCCCTAATGGTATGGAATTAGGAATAATACAGTTCGAAACCAAGGCTTCGGTTTTACATACAATGGTAACCATCAATGAAACGACTCGTAAGACTTTGGCCAAAGCTATACCCACGACAGCCGATGGCTGGACAGCCATCGGAAAAGGCTTTAAGTTAGCGCTGGATATACTTCGAGAAAACAATGGCAACACTCGCGGCGCCACTATTATACTGGTCAGTGATGGTGAAGAAAATCAAAAGGAGCCGACCATCGAAGAAATTATGCCCGAAGTTTTGAAGTCCGAGATTCGGGTGGACTCAATTGCAGTGGCCATTGAAGCCGATCGACGACTTGAAAACATATCTTCAGTCAGTGGCGGCCGTTGTTTCTATATGAAGGATAACGACGACGCGACCAATAATTTGATGGAAACGGCTTTCTTGGGCTTTGTCTCACAACAGGTCAGACATTATTAAATTCTAACTTTTATGACTCGTTTTATATCAGAAGGATATTGATGTCCAGTCCGTCACAATTGTCAACAGAGATCTCACTATAATTGGTGACCAAAAAATTCACAAAACCGTTATCATTGACCGAGAATTGGGCAGAAATACTAAATTCTTCATCGCATCCAATGATATAAACGCAGTGGTCGTCACTTTCAAATCACCCGACGGAAGAACTTTCACTGAAAGTCATTCAAATTATAAAAAGAATAGTCACCTGAAACACATCCAACTGTTGATACCCGTTTCAGCAGTTGGTCACTGGGCAGTGGTTTTCGCTAAAGATGTCAGACATCCTCGCGATATAATAGTGGCGCTGTCAGTGACCAGTGAACCGAAGAACCGTAAAGACCAACCGATTCGTGTAAATGCTTACTTCGGCAAACTAGAGGTCAGATATCCGGCCACTTCTCTGATATATGCTGAGGTCAGGAAGAATCAGATGGCAGTGATCGGCGCTAAAGTCGTGGCTAAAGTCGAAAGACCTGATTCCGCAGAAGTAGAGGTAAAGCCATTGAAACTATAAATAGAAACTGTATATGAGATCAACCTTTAGGTCGAGCTCTTCGACGATGGGATCGGTTTTGATGTGTCGGCTAATGATGGCATATATACGACGGCATTCACTCAATTTAGCGGAAACGGAAGATATTCGGTATCGGCCAAAGTGACAACAGTTCCGTCGCAAACAAGAGTAAGGAAAACCCGAAGTCATTTCGCATATTCTCGGTCTTTGAGAACAATTAAACGTTTCGGCAAAAGAAGTTCAGATTCTAAGAGTGAGTTCAAAGTTACGGATTTCATCGCATCTTCAGGTAATCCAACCGAAGATTTCGAGGGCGAAGCTATACCTGAGTTCACACGAGTGGGCGAAGCGGGAGCTTTCAAATTGGAAGGATATCAACCCGGACTCGATCTGATCCCTCCCGGAAGAGTCACCAATTTGCAAGTGATAACGACCGATGAAGACGAACAGATAATCGAACTTCAATGGACAGCACCGGGCGATGACGCCTATACCGGGACAGCGACTAAAATTGATTTGAGGGCTTCCCTTACACAACAAACTCTTCACAACCCCTACTATTTTCCAAATGCATTTCCCATCACTGAAGACATTCTGATTGCTGGAAGTCTTGAGCCGACAAAAGGTGGTTCTCTTATGAGAGCGAAATTCCAAATTCCGAGATCTCTCTTTAGATACTCACTGAATGAGTGGCCAAAAGCGAGTATTTATTTTGCTTTACAGGCGACCGACGATTCGGACAATACGGGAGAGGTTTCTAACATTGCGGTCACGCACTTCGGTTATGTTAAACCAGTCTTCGATAAAATCATAATCGGAACTAATTCGAGACCATTCGAGACAACAGTGATTCAGTCACACGTATTCCTTCCAAATCCTGTGCTCTTCTATCACAACAGAATATTACTTCAAAGGCAGAGAACACTGATTCCGGTCGGCATTCCTAAAGAGTTGGGACGAAATACGAAGTTCACGATAACCAGCGATGACATCGATTTGCTTAGCATTCGGCTGATGTCACCGAACGGCACTTTCTATGACCTGTCCAGCAATAACTTTGTGTTCCAACCCTCGGAAATGGTGATCGACTTCCACATAGCGATGGCCAACCAGGGTATCCGTCAATTCTCTGCTCATTTGATCCAAACATGCCTTTCTATCTTCAGGCAAATGGAAGATCCTCTTTGAGAAACGCCAAAGAAAAACAGTGATCGCATACCTGTCCGTCTCAAGTGAATCGAGAGTTGACGAACCGATAAGAGTTCGGTCGTGGATGGACACACCATTCATGGCTGAAGACAAACCCCCGACGGCTGTCATCAACGCAGAAGTGACCAAAAGATATAATTACATAATCTGTGCCGACGTTATAGCAGTGGTGGACAGACCTAAAGGCGAACCCGTTTTGGTTGAGTTGCACGACAACGGGTTGGGCGCCGACAAAGTGCCCAACGATGGACTCTATTCGGGAGTTTTCTCCAAATTCAATGCCAATGGAAGGTATGGACTGATGGCCAGAGTTGTCGACAACAATAAAGCTATGCTTAAACTTGGAGTCGAAGACGAAAGACTTAAATGCAATTCAAAGTAATTTAGAAATAAATTCGACTAAATATGAGATATTATTAGAAATGTTGAAATTACTGGTTATTATTCGCTCAATAGTTCTCATATTATAATTAAATTATAAAATATTTTTGAAAATACTTTGTCTCAGCTCCACCTATTCATCAATTACCAATTTACATTTTGTCTATCGAAAATTACTTAGTTTATAATGTTAAGTAAAACTTATATCATAGATAATTCAAATTCTATGTGAATCGATATTAGTAATCGTATTTATGAAATGATCGATGTTCTTTGCACAAAATATACAAATTAGGTAAAATTTCAAAAGATGAACATGGTTAAAAGCTAAGTATTTTGCAATTCTTGAAAATTAGGATTAAATGATGTTTCATTTATTTCACTCGAGTCATAAATATTACTTACCTTTACAATCCTAGTGTCAACAAAATGATAATAAGTTCATTGTTTATTAAGTTCATTAAATCAGGTGATTTTTTTACTCAGAAAAGATATTGTTTTTATTGCGAATTCCTTTTATGAGTTTCTCATTGCAATGAAGAAAATGAAAATATTGTTTATATTAATGTTAATATTTTTCACTTCCAATTGTTTTGAATGTCCTAGTACATCTGTTTTGAACTTATGCCACTGTGACCAAGCAAATCAAAGTTTGTTTTGCCGTGAAACTAAATTTCCAAACTTACAAGATAAGTTCAATTTCAAAACGATCGAAATGGTCGATGTTCAATATGACCTCTCTTCACCCCAACAATTGCGAACACAAATCTTGGTCATCAAGGGAAAGAAAAGTGTATTTACCAACATGAGAACTTTGTGTACTTTTTATTTCAGGTCTTTGAAATCGATCAATTTGAATGTATACCTTGTTGAAACATTGTTTCGTGAACAAGAAAACATCATGTCAATTTATCTTCAAGAAATTACATTCGCTGGAATTGAGTTTGATAGATTATCGATTCAATTTAAAAAAGGTCTTAATTTGAAAAGAATAACTTTCGACCTTGGCACTAAAATCAACAAACTGGGATCTTCAGTATTCATTGGTTTCCGAATATTGTCCCCAGGCAATATTTACCTGAACTCAACCGGGTTAAAAACCTTTGAAAAAAATTCACTTCGCTTCGATCCTAATCATGAGAATATAATTTACCTCAATCTCAGTGATAATAATA
>JAQGAJ010000731.1:0-12939 GCA_034689365.1 Liebstadia similis
CCTATCTTTCTTTAAAAAATCTGTGATTTTATATATTTTATTAAATATTAAATATGAGCACAACCTATGAAGGTATGTGGAGGTTAGTATCCGAGAGAATTCGTGCAATTCTTGTGGTGTCGTTCCCACAGTCGCCCACATATTCTAAATGATCGCAATCCAGAGAAAATCATTTTGAAATGCATTAAATGAAAGCTCAAAATAAATGAACTTATTTTATAAATTAAATTTATTTAATGATGAAATGTTGTGTACATTTGCTAAATTGAAGTTGAGCTAGAACAATTATTGAGGATATGCTAAATCTTAGCGATTGATTCTCCGTATTTGACTCGATCTCCATTCTTGATAGAAAATTCCGAATCAATCGGTGCTTCGAATATGAGGACAATAGTTGAGCCCAAATTGAATTCACCGAAAGCCTCGCCTTTCTTCAAGTCTATCGACTGATCGAGTTTGTAGTCGTGGTATTCGCCGTCTTTCCAGTGCTTCTCATTTGTCACTAAATCCTTGAATTAAAACAATTAGTATTACTCAAAATGATCGGCCATTTCTTACTTTATCGAAGTAGGCTTTGATTGACCCGACATTAGTGGCGCCGACGGCCGTCATCGAGAAGAAGCCGTATTGCCATTGACCACAATAAACGACTCTTTCATTGATGGCAAACAAATTGGGGATTCCTCTGACCATCGCTGGCCTCACACTCAGCAGTTGTCCGGCGAAGTGTCGCCTGAAGTCTACCGACCAATCGGCCGGTGAATGGAACCGATGGTAATCTCCAGGCGATAGATATATAACACACGAATACAATTCAGTCTTCATTTGAGTATTAATTAAGAGATTCTTATGATATTCAAAGTTATTGTCAACTCTTCTCTGATTCCAAGTTTGCGGACCAAAGAATTTGCTCAATGAGTATGTGATTCCCTTCACTTGTTCTATCCGTCCATTACTGGCTTTACCGAAGTCGATGATAGTTCCGTCGGCCGGACTGACCACACCATTGCTCGAATCAATTGGTCTGACACCTGGTCTGAGAGCTCTTCTGAAGAATTCGTTCAGATTCTTATAGTGAGTCAGATCCTGGTCGAGAGCTTCACTCAGATTACAGCCAAAGCTCTTGATATATGTGTTGAGAACTGCTTTCCTCAAATGGACGGGTAGTTTAACCGAATTGATTTTACCCCAAACGCGAGACATCATTCGCAAGGGTAACATACAATAGAGAGAGACCTGGATTAGAGAGGGAAGGGTTAGAGATAAGGACTGTTAGACCTCTAGAATATAGACCAACCTCTATATCAGAGACCACGTCATTGACTTTGTAGTGAAGAATTCTGTTCTTGAAGTCCACTTCGTCGGTCTTCCCTTCCTTCGGGTCTGAATCGTGTTTCACGTGCTTCGAGTGAATTACCCGATTGTAGGCCACGAGTGATAATACTATTACTGAAGTCAAGTATAACGACTTGAAATAGTCGAGAATCGCATTCTTGTTGTGACTGATGTCGGGGTTAAGCTTCGAACGGAATAATCTCCAGTAGGAGTCTGTAATCAAGATGTTTGACATTAACTTCAATGAAAATTTATTATCTTCGCTGACCTTTCGATAGTCTTTGAGACTTAATACCAAAGTTAACATCATCTGAGTTCAAATTACTTGTCGAGTGATGAAGAAGTAACTGATTGGATGGTTCGGTCCATATCGATGGGTCTCTCCTGATGGCGAACAAAAAGATATTAGTTGATCAAGGTTAAAGGGTCATATAACTATAATAAAGCAATGATACCCATGAACTTGGTAATCAGTTTTGTGGGGCAGAAGTGCGACAATCAAAATGGCAAAATAAGAAAGCAATTTCATTATGAAATGAACGATTAAGTTCAAGTAAATTATTATAAGAATGAGGAGAAATATCATATTTGTTTAGCAATTTTTCAATATTAGTTTAAATATTTACAAAACCCGATAAACCAAACAATTCACTGATCACACAATCAATGAGAAAACTATTTCATTTACCGAACATGTGATCCACCGATGATTTAATTCATCGAATTATCACAAATTGCTTCAAACTATCGCTTTTCGATTTCACAACAATGAACTGACAATCGGTTTGCAAATACCGATCAAATATTCGTACAATATTTGAACCAATGTTTGCCAACAAACAAATCAATGGCTTCTTAACGATGACTTCACTCAACATTCAATCAATTGGATCACAATTTGATAGCAATGACAGATAGAAATGATCACTAGTTTAGAAACATTTCGATGCCGTTCGCAAGCTTTCTATCTCTCAGTTATTGATTTCAAAAGAAATTTATGTAATAAACAATTCTTGGTATTCGATTAAAATAATCGCTACGATAAAAGTACTTTAAATAGAGATAAGTTCAGTAAATTCTATAGTAACTAGATCAATTGAATTACATTGAAAGTTGTTGAGCGCTTCAGCAATAGATCGCAGCATTCAATCTTCAAAGTTGAAGAATAAGGCGCTTAAAGAATATTCTTTGCAGTTTTTGATGGCTTACCGGAATAAATGGATACATATGAGAGTGAATCGGGAAAGTTATTGGTTTTCAACAAGTTTATAACTGATTACCTTCTGGTTCATTGAGTTTAATCATACTTACTGTGAATCTAAGGACAAAATTTGATACTTACTTATAATCTAATGTCTCGACTGAATCGTAGGCCAAATGTAAACCATTGGTGGCTATAATGACGGCTACAATCCATAAGCGAATCATCATTTGAAAGGATCGTTAAATTTTAATTAATTTTGTTTTATTTAACAAAATTTTATTCGATTTTCTAATCAAATGCTTTTTAATTAAGAATTTTAATTGAATTTAATTTTATTTCTAATTGAATCTGAGTTTTGGTCTAAAGTTATTTGATTTAAGAGCAATAAATCGAATCAATATTTAATTTAAATGATCTCGTCTTCGATCGACTCTTCAGTTGTTCTCTACTTTATGTCGAGAATGAAACAGAAATTTTGATTGACTTCTGACCGGCTTTTATAGCTTTTTATGTCTTATCATCAAATCATACGACTATTTGAAGATCTCTTTCATGGGAATCAATGTGTACTCAAACAGAACAGAACTTTGAAATCCCATTGAGTGACAGATCAGGGATGACCAGAATGTGCTCAATCACTAATTAATTGGCTCTTTAATAGTTTATAGAATCGATTATCATTGACAAAGTTTGTCAAATGATTCTTTAGATAACATCTTTAACTGATCTAACTCACAAAGTAGTCAAAAAGAAGATGATCTAAACAAAACAGGAGGACTTCAACCCTTGTTCAACCCTAACTACGAATGGTCTTTCACTGCATTGAATTAATGATCTGATAATCGGAATTATAAAAAGCAAAAATCTTGTGACTACTTCTTCAAGAGTTCCGATTTCCTGTTCAAATGTTGTCCAAAATTGTCTAAAACTAATATCCGAGTCAAAGAACCGGATCTCTTGATGAATGATAATCAAACAATAGTAAAATTTCAACACTTTAAAACTCCCCATTGTTTACTTAATTTAAAATTGATTAACAATTTTGTGCCAATTGTGCAACAAATTCAAACTCCGGACTAATTTCAAGTGTTGATTGCAATTTACCCCGAATTCACGTCACAAGTAATGTAATGATATCACCCTTTGAGACATTCTCTGGAATATTCTCAACATAAGTTCAAAATTCCAGGGATGTTCAGTCGAGGGATGAACTTCTGGCGATCTGACAAATAGTTAGATTATTGTCTGATATATAAGAGGCACAAGTTTTGATTGGTCATTCTTAATTATCTTGATATTTATTAACTGAAGTATAAAATATTTTGGTGCACATCACTGAAGAATAGTATTAACAACAATTCCGCAGATTGTTTACGCGTTTTTCAAGTTTTATAATATTTATTTACTCATTTCGATAGTTTCCAAGTTTGATATTTGCCCTAATTTCACACCTTTTGGCATAATTCTGATGGAATTTTCCGAGACCTTCATTATTTAGTACTTAATATCATATAATAACTTAATTCTTTATATTTAGATTTCTTTTCAAACCTGTAAACCCTTTAAAGTTGAATAACATGGTTGGAAATAGTGAAAAATTCATTTGACAAGTGTATCTCTATTTGAATAATGATCTCGTTTATGTTACCATGATGATACTCGTAGTAGATTCGAAGCATTTCCCAGAAAATTCAAAATATTTCAAATGTTTAGTGTTTAACACCATTCACAACATATTTACAAATGATTAGATTTATTTCAATCAATCGAATCACAAGAATCTCTAATATAAACACAATTTTTTATTACTTTTGGTTTTCAATGATTTATTGATTACTTGACAACAAATTGAGAGCACTTTTAGTGCAATTTTATGTTTAATTGGCAGTATTTTTGTCATCAAGGGAAATTTTAATAATGTCTAACACTATTCTCAACGCTTATCAAAATCAAACCCCCGATGAACTGAAAGAGTATTACACACAATGGGCTGATACTTATGAGAAGGTAAGTAATCAAATACATCGAACACTTATACCAATTGAATGGGAATTCGTTTCATTCGACAAAAAGGACACCAAAGATCTTGGATATAACGGCGCTTACATTGTTGTCAAGCACTTCCTAGATCTGAATGTTCCCAAAGAAAGTCATATCCTGGACATCGGTGCCGGAACGGGAGTGGTCGGGGAGTTATTGAGTGCCCACGACTACAAAAACATAGACGCTTTGGACGGAACGCCGAAAATGCTCGAAATGGCAAAAACGAAAAACTGTTATCAAAATTACATCAATTCTATTGTCGCACCCGATGTCGAACTCCCAATCCCTGACCACACTTACGATGTGGTCATAATGGCCGGTGTCTTCTGTCCGGGACATATCAGGGTTGAGGCTTTCGATCATGTGATCAGAATTGTGAAGCCAGGTATGAAATTGAATGAATGTTCAACAAAATAGTGACCAAATGGGCATTTTATAGGTGGTATCATATGCTGGGGAATGGGTGCCCACGAGAACTATGCAGATCTGGACCAACAGTTTCGGAACAGATATTTTTCAAATTATTTGCAATCTCTTTGCGATAAAAGGAAATGGAATTATATCGAGGGATATCCCGTTAGGGTTAAGAATTTCAATCTCGGCAAAGATGGTCTCTTCTATGCGATGAGAATTTGCAATTAAGAAAAAGTAATAAACCCGTTATAATTGACAACATTTACATTTCAACTCATTCTATTGTATAAACAACCATGACAACATTTAATTAAGGAATTGATTTGTTTCATTAAGCATTCACAAATCTCACCTTTTTCTGTAATTATCATTAATTTTAAAATTTATAACGTCTTAATGGCTTATAAAACTCGAATAAATAAGTTTTCTTAATAAAAAGAATAAATTAGAAAATTGATTGATTGAATAAATAAATAAATGATTTGATTATGATTTTGATAAAATACTTAACATCTTATTTCGAATAGACTTTCGACCAAACCTTTGAATCCAAATGCAAATGAAACCCGATATCAACGCGAAGTCAATTGAGTAGAGAATCAAACCATTAGTTAAAAGACATTTAGCGATAGAGTAATTAGTTTTTGATATTTTCATTAATAAAATACTCGGATTGTATGTCATTGAGTATGTAAACGGAGAGACTGTCCACTCGTATGTGCCGTTGCCGTGACTGCTCACACATCCGTAGTGGGTGTGACCGGTCAGCACGAGTCGGGGCTGAAGTGTTCGCAGAATAAGTTGTGTCGCTTCCGGAGAGAGACAGTCCCACTTGCTTTGGAAGGGTATGTGTTTATAGGACTCGGGACCCGTATCTCTGTCTTCTCCGCACAGGCTATCGTCAGTTCTGAAGAAAGGGAAGTGAGTCAACACAACGGGTCTGTTGTTAGGATAGCACTGATTGTTTGGACACAACTGTCGGCCGATTCTTTCGAGTTTGTCCTCCGCCTCAGAGCACAGGCGACAGAAGTCTCCTTCCATTGTAATGCTATTAATTGTTACGATATTTATGTCATTAATTGTAATCATTTTCACGGAATCGGTTCCAAACTCTTTATCGAAACGGGATTTCCTCTCTTCGGTCATCCGGTAATGAAAACCGATGTCATGATTACCACTGATTGCCTGCACTACCGGTTGGTTATTGTGATTGAGGTCTGATTGGAAAGACATCTAGATCAAAACTTAACCTTAATTGAGAGTAACTGACCTTTAAAAATCCCATTGTACTTCATTATCAGTTCGGAAAACCTATCGGTTTTGTCTCCGGCATCGAAGAGATCGCCCAAAATGAAGACATATTCGGGTGCGAAACGAGTGATCGCATACGTGAAACCCGAATACATGAGATGTTGGCGAAGACTATTATCGAGATAAGTGAGACAATCATCTAATCGGATGTGAAGGTCAGAGATGATCATCACTCGGGTTTGGTTCTCGTACTTCGGTTCATACGACGGCCAATCGCAGTGATAGAGACTGATGTATATAAGGAATTGTTTGAACTTAATTATTACAATTAGCAAAACGATGAGAGACGATGTCATTTGAACGATGAAGGACTTGGTTTTCATTTCACATTCTTAGGGAAGAATAAATTAATTTAGACATAATTTAGTCAATTGTTTAACCGTCAGTCGTATCGTTAAATGAAAAGATTACAATTTGGCCTTGTTCACTCAATAATCTCCAGGAAATACAATGAAAGGAATTAAAAATTCTTGAGGAATATACACATTTTAACGAAATCAGTTTGATTGTCAAATTTCATGAGTAAATTAAACAAAAACCAAATTAGTTTCCGGAAAACATCAAAAATTCTTGAACAACCTTACAGATAGTCAATCAAAGTATAAAGTGAATATTATATATATTTATTAGCATATTATTAATAAATTATCAATTTTGCTATAAATTATTATAAATATTTATCTTTTGTCATAAAACAAAGATTTAACTTTTCAAATGAAGATATGATAAATGATAGCTCGAGATTTGACATTGAAAGTGGGTTAACCAAGGGATAGATTATTACTCTCAATGCGTCTTTACAAGAATCTCTAAACAAATTGGGCCATATTTTTGGGATTCCAACTGATTTTCTGATAATATAACCAAAACAGCCAAACACTAACAATTATAGTTGTATTATTTGATGCTTACCACATATAACAAATTTATCTTGTTATTTTCTTTGGTTGTGAATTTATTCGCGAAAACCTAATGATTTTCAGAAAAGTCCTTTCGATAAATAATCAATTTTATCAATTATTTTGAGAATTCTCGTCACAATTGAAACTATTTTCAAATCTGAACACTTTTAGCGAAATTCGGATAAATAAAGACTTTAACTCTTAGTTAGTATTATTTCAAACTATCGATTAATTTGACGACAATCGTGACTAACTTAGATAGATATCATAATTAACATACTTGATCAATACTTTGTGATATGAGCCAAAACAAATGGACCCTTCAATCTAACCATATTTGTTCGGTTGTGACAAACATTTCCATAAGAAAAGAGGACAACAATTGAACAAATAATAGAATTGCCAGTCATTTGTGAGTCAACTAAAATGCGGAATCATATTAATTGTGATCATATTTAGTAAATATGATTCCGATATTGAATGAATCGAAATATATCTAATTCGGAAGAAAATATCATTTTTAGACCCCTTTTCATCAGTTCACCTAGGGCAGATCTATCAGGTAAATGATAGATTATCTTAAATAATTTTTTTTGAGACAAATAATAAACTTTCTAAATTCAAACTAAATGAATGAATATGTCGGTAAAGTAACAATAGAGGAAAATAATAATTAATTTTTGTAAAACAAATGATATTTTGATAATAACAATAATTTTGGACATTTGACAACTAAATATCACCTTAAGTATCATTTTCAACCTTTATCATGATTCATATCAAATATGAAATATAATTAGTTTTGATATACGATTAAATCAATTTATATAAATTTTTAAGAAGTGGTGAAATAAGATAATTGTGAATTAGCTGTTAGTTTCGATGAAACATCGATTCAAACAATCGATCAGATCCTTAACCGACGGATGTCTGAGATGTCGAGAACTCGAGTTCAGTCAATTCAAAGTTCGTTGACATCCAAACAAATAAGAGTTTCTCATTCAAAGTCACGGAATATCGGAATACGAATTAATTCATTGGACAATAGCCTTATCTCAGTCTGGAATCAGTGGTCGACTCCAAGAGTTGGTGAAAGTGTTGTAATTTCAAACAACAATTGTCTTAAACTCACGAAATGTATTCATTAATAATTGTTTTGATGGCAATTCTTGTGCCGATGCCATCACTGGGCTGTCGATGCGATGCCCGCCTTGGCTTTGGCCACATCTGCGGTCATCGTCTGACCATAAGCCCTACCGACGGATGTAAACCCAATTCAGTCTACTTTTGCGATAAGAATACGCCCAATGGTTGGGCTAATGAAGCGAAGAATTGTTTGGTCGATAACCAGTTCTGTATCTACGGCTGGACCACAACTCAAGAGCCACAGACAGACCTCTGTGTCAACTATTACATCGCAAACTTTCAGAACCAGACATCCCTCGACTTCAAGTCGAGTGTTATGACGCCCAGGGCTTAAACATGTCTACCATTTGATAAGTTTTTACCATTTTATCCATTCTTATCAGTCATTGAAAAATAATAAAATTAAAAAATTCAATTAATATTATAAAAATAATGTGTTATTTCATTCAATTTTGTAAAAGTAATACAAAATATCTCAAAAATATTATTTTACAAATGATGGGATAAGTTATAATTGATTTCAATATTTTATCAAGGTATTAACACCTTACCGACGATATAAAACTACCGTGAATACCCATCATGTCATTTGGTGACAACTCATTTAGCTAGATTATCTATGAAGTCAAAAAATCTCAAAGCTCTGCAGTGAATACTATTGTTTATATTGTCTAATATCGGTCCGAAGTTTAATCCGACAAAATTTTCTCGAAAGAAAACCTCAGAAGTGTTGGAAGCGATGGTCAGTGCAGTGGTTCTGAAGGAACCGAACAATAACTACAAATGCGAAGGAATTCTTGAGTTTTGTACTGTTTTTTCCAATAAGTTATTTACCCGAAAGGGTTCAAAACTTTTTATGTAATTTCTATTCAACATTCTTTGAAAACAATTATTTAAAGTTTAAATTATTTGACATTAATTTAACTAAAATTGAATAAAAGTCATACAAAAAACCTAACCTATTGTTCGTTAATTACAATCTAAATCCTAATTATATGTCTTTGACTTTCATGTCTCTCCCGATAAGTAGGCGGGAGTTCGAACTGGTCTTCCATCTGAACCGTTTCATAATTCTGTTGCTGAAGATCATCGGAAGTGGGCCTCAATTCGCTCTGTCCGGCAAAGATGTGGTCGTATTGTGTCGAGGGTTGTCTCAAATCGCGTGTCATTTGCTGTGAATCCCTTTCAAGTGCTCGAAAGTAAACGGCGAACAGAGCGGACACAATGGCCATCAAGAAATTGGCCAAAACTGTGGACATATTATACATGAATTGGGACTCAACAACGATCGCGATATGGATTCCGCACAGAATAGCCATCAAAAGACTGTATGTCAGGAATTTGTAGAACGATCGACTGAATGAGACCCAAATGCCCACGAGATAAACGGGCATTGAGAAGATACACGTGACTACCATTATTATCTTTAGGGTGAAAATAATCTAGATGAAACAATTGAGAATGTTGTGGACAACTTTACCGCCAGTATAGTCCAATTCCAAGTGTTGTAACCCTTTGACAACTTGTAGACCAGAACTGTATTGGCTATCGTCACGAATATCACGAACAGATTTAAAGTTATAAATAATGATTTGATTCCAGTGTTTAAAGACATTCGGCATTTAAAACAATTGTTGATTGCGGTAACCATTTTTGACAATTAGTGTGAATCACTTTTATTGCTCTTTTGATAATAAGACAGTTATATAAAGAATAATTGAAAATATAGTTATAGTAATTAATAATTATATAATAGTAATTAAAATAATATTATTGTTGATTAAAAGTAATAATTTCCAACATTTTGAGTCAATTGTCAATTGAATCGAATCGGATCGCAATTATCGAAGACTTGTGTCAACAAATGTTTGGCCACACTATTGTCCATCGATTTATAGCCTTCGGTCGAAACTAAGAGCTTATGCTTTGAGACAATTGTATGGAAACAGAAAACTTCCAAATCCTTGTGATTCAGTTTAATGGCCACCGAATAAACCGAACAGACATTAGAGCTATCCGTCAATCGTCTGATGATTTCAGTGACCTTTCTCTTGAATGTCGGCTCCAAATACTCGTCACCGATGAACAGCATTTCGAGCAATACATCCATTTCTTTAGTATCGATGCAATTGGTGTACAGATATCTCAAGAACTCATAATAGGCTTCATATGAATAGCCATTGATCTCAATTTCGTTGCTGTGGTTTTCCTTCCAATGGTTTGCAAACATTCCTCCGAAGTATTCCAAACTTACCTCAACAAACCATTTGTGAACGTGAATGAGTCCAAAGACGTCTTCACTTCCCTTCTTCTTGAGTTTAAACTTGAGATCACTATTCTTCGGATTATCAAAAGCTTTTGACATAACTTTTACCAAATGGTTCGTTGCCTTCAATTCGGTCTCCGACTCGATCTTATCCTTTGTCGAAGAAAATTTCGGGAATTTAGTTCTTCGTTTGTGGCGATATTGCTCTACCTTTGGGTTGGGATTACTTGAGTTAGTAGTGGAAGTGTTGGGATCGGTGTTGAGGGCAGAACATTTAGAGGGTCCGTTTCCTATTGACGAGAATATTGCGGATATTTGCGGAGGGCTATTGAAATTGAAAGCCATCCCGATCTGAAATTGTAAATTTATTTTTAAAATCAATATTTTAATAATTGTTTTACTCATTACAACTCACATATTATTGTTATTTTGTTAAATGGTTATCAAGATTTTACTTTTAATTCGAGTAATAGATGTCATCGTTTAGTTTGTAAAACATTCAGTTTGTTAAAAAGTTTTAAACAAGTTATGAATTGAGACAAAAAACATAATTTTAATCAAATTTAATGATAAGGTGTTTAGAATTAATCTTATGATAGTCTGAAATGAGATGAATATTCCGAGAGTAAAAGTAAAAGTAAAATAATTATATTTCTATATAAAAATTGTAATAAAACTTATTAATTGACAATCAAATTACAGCAATTGTATTAGAATTGACTGACAATTAGAATTTAAAAACAAGTTTTCAAACATTTCGAGCAATCAATTAAATGATTTGATGGTAAGTCTGAAACACTTTTGTGAGCAATCCTTTAGCGATATTACTGTCCATTGATTTGTAGTCTTCGGATAAAACTATTAGCTTATGGTTTGAGACAATTGTCTTAAAACAGAATTCTTCCAAATCTTTGACATTCAGTCTAATGGCCACCGAATAGACGGTACAGACGTTTGAGATATTTGCCAATTGTTTAATAGTTTCAATGACTCTTCCTTTGAATGTCGGCTCCAAATACTCGTCATCGATGGACAACATTTCGAGCAATACATCCATTTCTTTAGTATCGATGCAATCGGTGTAAAGAAATTTCAAGAATCCATAATAGGCTTCATATGAATAGCCATTGATTTCTATTTCATTGGATTCGCTTTCCTTCCAGTGATTGGCAAACATTCTTCTGAAATACTCGACGTTTTCTTCGAGAATCCATTTGTGGACATAAATCCAGTCAAAGAGATCTTCATTTCCCTTCTTCTTGAGTCTAAACTTAAGGTCAGAATTGGTTGGATTATTGAACGCGTTTGACATCACTTTAACCAAACGGTTGGCTGACTTCGATTCGGTGTCCGACTCGGGCTTAACCGTTGCCATAGAAGACATCGGGAATTTGGCCATCACTTTGCGGTAGTTCTTCGTTTTACGACTGCTCGCAATTTGGCGATCACTCGGGTTATTTCTAGTCAAGCAGCTGTGACCACCCGTCGGGGCTGAGAATACAAACGAAGAAGTAGTTTGCGGTTGAGATCCAAATGTGAAGACTTGGGGTTGACTTGTATTGAACGACATCGCGATCTTCAATAAGTTTTGCCACAAATCCAAAACTTAATCATTGTTTCACTGATTGCAAGTCTGACTGCAATCGGGATTAAAATATAACGAAACTTTCAAATACAATGTTTTGTCATTAGATGTCATCTTTGGCTAAACTTTTCAAACAAAACTTAATTTGAATCAAATTTAATGATAAAAATTATTTATAGAAATTAATATTTAGATAAAAGTAATGAAAATAAATTTAGTGACAGTTATAACGAATTAAATTCAAAATTTGTGTCAATTCCATTAAATATCGGTTACAAATACAAGTAAGACATCCATGTCTTTAGTTATCCCTTTGAGGCTCGCCTTAAATATCAATTTATAAATCCCATGAGAGCTAATGCCCATTGTTTATGATCACAATTGAATTATTTAAAAATAAGACAATAAATTGATTGGATTTTTCATAAAACCAAAGTCCTAAAAGTCATACCAATATAAATAGAATTAGTAATAGAACTAGAATAGAACTAGTAAGTGATAATTGCTGAAAAGTTGAGTGTTTTCTTAGCTTCTTATGCCACTCTTGACAATATGTTTATATCCCGTTCCGATTGAATTCAATTATTTTCATGAATAAGACGGAAACAAAAGATATGATCTATATAAAAGTAACATGGTTAATTAATTCATAATACACAACACTCTCATACTTCATAATATCGGAAGTAATTAATAGTAAATAACTTCCAACACGTGAAACCAATTCTCTTCT
>JAQGAJ010000732.1:0-12937 GCA_034689365.1 Liebstadia similis
AGTGTGGGAGTTTTGAAGTGTGGGAGTTACGATAGGGAATCATATTAAAACCAGGAAAGGCTAAACTTCTGGGTTTAGGAGCACCTTCTTAGCTGTCTATCTATTAGCGGTAAAATATAGAAATAATTACTTTTGAATTTCAATTTTTAATTCTGATATTTGACAAAAATATTCTGGTCATCCTATAACAGGTCCGCCTATGTGTTAATCGATTGGACACGTATTTCAAGTACATGTTAGCCAATTACTACATTTTGTGGACACCTTTCCTCCTACTGCTCATGCATTTGAGCCGAACTCCAGAATACGATCCGATACTAAGATTCATGTTCGGGAGTATTGTTTGCGTCGGATTCTCGATCCTGACTGCAGTCAATATCTTGAGCTCTAAACTCAATCATAGGGCCCACAAGTCCTACAATAAATCATTCAAATGCCTAATAACAATGCATTTGAATGAGAATCAGATGTTATGTCTGATGATATTCGTCGAGGAATTGGCGACAAAACGGATTGGTTATCATTGTCTCGACGTTTTCCAAATGAATTATCACCAGTTCTTCAAATACGTGATGAATGTGGGCTCCGGTTATATCCTGGTTATGTCAATGGTTAAAATTGTCAAGACATTTTGAATAAGAGAGAACATTATTATTAGCCAAGGATGACGGATAGGGGTACTCCTAAAACCCCCCTCCATTCGTTATTCCTGTTATTAGCTTAATTGGTAACATTGTCAACGTGTATCGCGATGGCAAGAAAATGTTGGTATCGTTAGATGAACAGTCATTTCAATTTTAATGAATGAAAATGATTTAGAGTTTATCATCTAAAGTTGAAAAGTATATTTTTCAGTCATAAATAGTAACATGATTGTTCATGTTTGAAAACTATTAGTGTTGATCTCCCGATTCTTTAAATAATCAACCCTCAAGAACCATGGTAAGATTAAACCATTAGCCGATTTTGAGAATCTCATCTTACATAATTTTGCATGATAAATCTAATGATACCAACATTTTCTTGCAATCGCGATATCCTTTGACAATGTTACCAATTTAGTGAGGTATTTAATAGAATATGTAAATGGAAGTGCTTGAAAGTAGAATTACATTTTGCTCACGATAATGAGGTTATAACTAGTAAACCATTGATGACTTATATTTTTGAAATTTCAAAGTCTAAATAAAATTGCCAACTTAAACAAGTTTATATTTTACAGTTTAACAGAAATTATCTAATATTCATATAAATTATGCGAAATTGAAAATTTTTAGTAGGAGTCGATTGTAAGACAACAATCGAAAAATTGCGAACAAAATGACAAAAAAAACAGAAAATTATCATATTATTAGTTAAACCGAATCTGATTATCAAATCATTACAAATCATTTTTGATTTTTGTATTTCTATCAAATATTAATTGAAATATATTAGAAAACGGTCATTCAATTAGTATATAGAATATGAACGCCAAGAATATATCCAACATTATATCGATGACAAGGTTTGACCACTAAATGGAAAAGAAGTCAATCAATTGATATAAGAATCGTCTGAAAGTGATTATACCATAACTCTATCGTCGATATAAACGGTTTGTTTGACAATAAATATTCTTCTGATGACAACCATATAATGCAATAAATATATGCCAAATGAGAGCCGAGATAGCGGTCGGAAGACTGGACTCGAGAGGACTCGATTGAACAAACCTATCACATGAAGATTGTCAGACTTGAAAGCAATTTAATTAATTCCCAGGTTTTATAAAGAAAACTAAATTTTTATGAATTTCCATAATGAAAATACTCATTCGGAAAATAGCGATCCCATAACAAACCTATCCATACCTCCCCTCCCTGTGCAACAGGCAAAGAAGATCCAGCCATAACTGCAACTGTAGACAACTTTGCCGATGGTGTGCCACAAGAGAACACTGAGCTCAGGCTCTGCTCCTCCGCCCTTCCAGAAGGTATCGTTCCAGTAGTACATTCCCGCTATACTGACCACTGACCCGAACCAAAACGCTTTCACATTTCTGTCACTAATTTGCAAATTGTTTTCATTAAACAAAAATCCGAAATAAATTCCAATTAAAAAACTAATTAAATGAACGTTTGGTGTCGTATGAAACCAATTGACCGAATGGTTGAACTCAGAGCTCAGCATTTGTATGCCATGAGTGAGCAGTTGGTGCCACGGCTTCACTCCCAGAGCCAGGTATGGCCAGATCGCGATCGCCAGTGAACACAAGATCGACACCCATATCACTACCAGTCCTGTTCGCCGTCTTTTTTGGTATAGAATTATGAAAAAGGGAGAAATTATCAGGAATTGTAGCAAAGATGACATAAACCATAGAGTTATATTGCACTGAAGAATGAAAATTAGCATGATTAAATTAGCATCTCTCGTAAAGTTACCTTCTGATTAAAGTTTTCGACCTGGAACTCTTGAAAATTATTGACAAACAGAAGTATTTTCAGTAGATTAGAGGGATTTTTGCATCCGGTGGTCATGTAATCCACGGCTGAGCTCCAGACCGGCCCGTCTTCGAGCAGAGGAAAGGTATAATAAAATAAAATCGATCCGAAGACCAGAACAACAAATCGAAGCCAATGTTGGAAAATGAAGAAAAGGTAATTGAAGTTGCCTGGTGACTTTCGAAGCTTTCTCAATAATGTTAATGATATTAGGAATCCACTGAAATTAGAAGTTACCATATTTAACAATTATAGAATCAGCTTTTTAAATTAACATGTTCGTTTCTATCAAGAATTATAATTTACCATATTCAAAATAATAACCTACCTTAACGTGAATAACGCATCGATCATTAGAGGACTCTTCACTAGGATATATCTGGAATATGTGAAGAATCGCGGTAATGCGTATGTGAGCACCTTTTTCAGTGTTCCGATACCGAGAGTATATGTAAGCATATAAGCGTGGACTAAGTGGGCGTTGAGAATGAGGAAGAGTCGGATCGTATCGAGAGTTGAATACTTGGCGTTTGTTTGAGCGAACAATAACTTTATGTTTTTGATTAATGAAAAACATTCAATAATAGGAAACCAATTACTGGTATTTGAGTGTCCGATCATTTTGTGATAAACATCATTATATAAATCCATTATTGTTCCCAAAACGACAAATACTGTGATTGAACCCAGAATTGACCTTTAAATCGATGATAATATCAATTATCGTGATATTAGATAATAGGAATAAAAGCAATAAATCATAAGCTAAGATGACCAAACTCGGTCTTTTGGGATTGAGAAGAGGAAGCGTTTAATTTTAGTCACTAATAAGGGTTCTCATTATAAAAATTTTCATTTAATGGATATTTTGTCTGAAATGCCGATAGAAATAGGTATTTAAGGATAACCTTTGAAATTCCTGTTTATAAGTGATGACAACAAATAAATTGATATTTGTTCTCAGAAAAGACTCAATTCCGGGAAAGTGGCAATAACAAGGTGATAAATTACACTTACAGAGCTAGTAATTGAAATTTATCCCATTCTTGGTATTGATCTTTAATTTTGCAGTCGTTGAGCTCAATAGGAAGTCGAGTGATTGGATATAAGACTGAAGAATATACTTGTATTGAGTTATCAGATGAGAGCAATGCCTTACTCTTATTGATCAGATTCTGTGATTCTTGTGGTGTGCAAACTGATGGCAGACATAAACCCAATCGAAATACAGTGCCGTTCACTATATTTAAGGCTTCGATCATATTCTTGACGGTCACAGACCTGGTGTCGAACACTTCGGTCGGACTGATTATGGGACTCATGTCTTGTCTCTGGAGTTCGGTTTCAATAAGCATTTCTTTTAATGGAAAGGGAAGAATAATCTTTGAGAGACAGTACTGTCCTCTTATTATTGGCCTCTTATGCAAAGGAGTTCTTGCGTTCAGACACTGATCATACTCTCCATATTCGGCGAACACCCCTTCAATGAAGCCATGGGGTGGAAAATTGCCGGTTGAGTCTAAAACTGAATGATTATTTGGTAAATATTTTAACTATGATATCAACAAAACATAACTCACAACTCAATGCCCATAATTCCGAGCGCTCTATCGCTTCGAAGATAGTTTTGAAAGCTATTCGACATCTTTTCGATATTTCAAACTCGGTTTTGATTTGAGAAAACACTTTCGCTATTTTGACTTTGCTTTCATTGAAGTCAAACATTAGGTTCAAAACATTTCGAGTATTGGTTTCGATGTCAAACTTGTCTTCACTTTTGTTATAATCTCTATTCTCATGAATTCTCAACAATCTGTCGATAAGAGTATTGTCAGAACATTCTTCGAGATCAGTGTAGTCCGAAGAATCTGATGGATCACTTGAATAATAATCATCTCCACCACTAAAATTGCAAATTATTGCACACAAAAGAGCGAAAAATATGATTTTACTCATTTTAAAGTGTTTGGCATAACTTATCGCTTGATATTTCACTTCAAGAATAAATCCTACGAACAATTAATGCTTTGACTGAAAATTTAATGCTTTGTCATTGACCTCAAACGCTAAATCAATTAATTTCGTTACAAATCTATCTCAAAATAATCGATAAAATCTTGTTTTTATAATTAATCTTGTTTAGGTATAAATCACTCGCGAATTGTAATCACTCATTGCCTCGATTACTATCGAATCGATATTATCGATTGTTTATCTCAATCTCAGATAACTAGTTAACTATAACTCCATCGAAAATGAAAACGGTAGAAGAAACAAAAGAAGAGAAAATCGTATTTCAAAGATAAGACGAAATTAGTTTTGAGACTTTTATTTTGTTGAAAAGTTATATAACTTATACATCAATCGATTCTATCGTCTTATTTACAATTCAAATCCAGTAAAAATCATTATCGATATTATTCTTATACAATAATAAATATTGAATTATTCAAATACCTCGAGACTATCAAAACGATAAGAGATAAGTAGATTATCTTCTGATAATAAATTATTTATTGATCAGAATCTATGAAATTATTAATTATTTTTATTATCCATTGAATAAATGAATGATTACTGAATGACATTTTGAGATAAGAACAGAACTTTTTGGTGAACTGATGGAAATTATTTTGAAGGTAATTTAGATGATGGCGAGTATTGAATTAGAACCGAACCCCATCATCCAAATTGACGAGACGCGAATATTTCTTTTTCCATCGAAGTTCACCATAAAATCTGGAATTATAGGGTCGCCACATATACCCGCCCTCTCCGTACTGATAACGTTCTATCATTTTCATACATAAATCTGCAAATAATGTAGAAAATTAACAAATTGTTAGAATTCGTGTCGATTTAACCACAGAATATCAGAGCCAAGCAAAACTGGGTAAATCTAACCTGATGGGCGACCATTAGATGAGCTAGCGTAATATCAACCCTTTGTGTCGATCACTGGATCTTTGAGTTGCTGTGACAAAAGCCAATGAAAAGTCAGTTTTATTTCGATTAAACTAATTGGATATTAATCTAATTGGAAAGCCTAACAGTTTGGAAGACCGTTTGGCCCCCGATGTTTGGATCCGCTACAAAACTGGTCGCTCTTAGACTCACCGATTCCTATAATTATCTTCTTTGTGCGAATTCAAATCCGGATAATCTAGATACAACAATGGCACTACTATATAACTCCTCTCATGATATTCTGTGTGATATTTCGAGAAATTAACTCAATAAACATCTATTTTCATCATCAAAGTTACCTTTTATATCGCCAATGGGCTCGATATAGACTTCGTCGGGTTTGATGGTTGTGGTCGTCCACTTGCTCTGTTGAAAGTTGTCGGGCAGTCGTCTCTTGAGTTGGACCACCTTCTCGACCACCTCTTCTGCCCGAGCGATGGTTAGACACAACACTATCACAGCCAAAGTCTTGACGCTTAACATTACTTATAGTATGTCCGGAATATTCTTCAAAGCAATTCTCAGAGTTATTGAGTTGAGAACTCTTTTCGATTGAATGACTATTTGTGAGCAAAAGTTAACTGAATGTCGAGTCCGACGCCGACTCAGGCATTGATTGGACACAACAGTCGTTAACTTTGCGTCCAGTGTTTGATTAACATTTGGTAGACATTTAATTAACTTTATAAGCGTTGATAACAAAAGTCTTCTCACTTTGGCTTCATTAGTAATCAAATTACGGTCCTATTTGTGATATCGCATGTGTTATGCACTTCATATCTATGGTCAGTCTGTCGTAACTCGACTACCGATCCCTCAAAAGTGGTCCATAAAAGGTTTCCTCATTGAGCCCGAGTAACAGAGTCTGATTCCTTTGGGCATAAAGTCATTGTCTATTTCTGTATTTCATTTATTAGATTTATATTACTTCTTAGTAATAATTGTATTCATAACTTTTCTATTTATATTTCATGATTTACTGAACAGGATTTTGATTGCCATTGTCATAATCCCTGATCATCTCTATCTTATTGAATATTTTACTATTTAAATTAATAATGTCAAAACCATTTGTATTCAAGTTAATTAAAATTAAAATTGATAGTTATTTTAATTGTTTTGATGCGACAGCTTTTATATCACTAACGTATTTCGTAATACCAACTGTAGATCGATAACGGGTTTTGAAATTTTATCCACAGTTAATCAATAATAATTACGATAATTTTCATTTTGAATATGGAATTATAAATAGATTTTGTAGATCCTCTTCAATGACCTAATTATCAACACTTCTTCGTCTAAATCTTAGGTTTCATTTTCAGAGACTTGAATGCCTTCACTTAAATCATGAGTGAAAACCTAATCTTTGGATCTCTTAAATTCATTTCTTCTAAATATAATCTATATTTTAGGTCATATCCAACGCGAGGGTTGCGATCAAGAATATAATCAGATTCGGGATACTTATAGATCCGTTTCAATGGACAAATTATTTCTTGGAGAACCCCTTCCAAAGGCCCACATTCCTCTTGTTTTTGGCTCTAAATGTCTTCATTCTGTTTGGTCTGATCATAGAAAAGTTGGCCTCAAATGGAGTGATATCGGGATTGAAGTCCCAGCAGTTGATAATCGGAAATATCATAAATGTATTGATATCTCCAATAATTGTAAACCAAATGTTTGTTTGCGATGCTTTGCTGTCGTCCGTCGTTTGCGTTTTCTACTCGATTCTTATCCTAAAACTTATATCATATCATTCGGTGAACTACTGGTGCAGAACTGGCATCAGGTATGGGAAGCCTATCAGTCAGTTGGACAGAGGGAAGCAAAACCAAGTCAAGGGATCTGAAGCAGTGGTCAAATACCCGGACAACTTGACTCTCAGCGATGTCTATTACTTTATGTTTGCGCCAACACTTTGCTATCAAATCAATTTCCCGCGAACTCCGAGGATAAGAAAGAGATTTGTGGTCAAGAGATTAGTTGAATACGTGAGTCAAATATCAATATTCGATCAATTATAACAATTATCTCAATTTAGTTGGTTTTGTTGCAAATCATGGTAGCACTTATACAACAATGGATAATACCCACTGTCCTCAACTCAATCGAACCCTTTCAGGATATGGAGTACTCAAAGATTTTAGAAAGACTTTTACTCTTAGCTGTAAATATGAAAAATTTGTGACGAATCTGACGAATGAGCCATAAATTGAAAGCTTTTCACGTCTTCTTACATACCCTCGACTCCAATCACATTAATGATCGGCATTTGATTTAATTAATAGCTTTTCAATTATTGAATTAATACAATGTTTGAGATAAATAATTAATCAGTGATTACTTTACATACATTAGGGTTAACCATATTTTTGAATACATAATCAGTAGACGTGCGAAGCGATTGAATACCTATTCTAATAAAGGGATAACTAATTGGATGTGAAAGAGCTTTCCGTCATTTGGCAAACGTATGATTTGATACCAAACCATATTCTTTACGAATGAGCGAACACAACTCACTTTCGATGATTCATTTAAATTAGCAAATATTCTGACCATTCTTTATATCGAACAAAATGATTAATGATTGATAACAATTACCTTTTAGGTTCCGAATCACATTATTTGGCTCATATTCTTTTACGCATTCTTTCAATCACTATTGAATTTGATGGGAGAACTAATGAGATTCGGAGACCGAGACTTTTACCACGACTGGTGGTCTGTATCTCCAAATTCAATGACTGAATTCTGATCAGTGATTATACTTTTAGGAATTGCGAGAGTGTTGACCAGTTTTGGCAGAAGTGGAATATTCCGGTCCACAAGTGGTTTGTCCGACATCTATACAAACCGCTCGTATATCGCGGATACTCCCGATTCACGGCCTCATCGGCAGTGTTTATAGTTTCGGCATTTTTTCACGAATACATTGTTTCGATTCCACTAAAGATTGTTGAGATTTGGTCGTTCGCAGCAATGATATCTCAAATTCCTTTCGCTATATTTGTGTCGCGGTATTTGAGGGGTCACTCCGGCAATGTTGCCATTTGGTTGTCTCTGATCATCGGTCAACCATTGGCTATACTTATGTATTACCACGACTTCTATGTAATGCAAATCGCAAAATGATTCCAAATATCAAATCATTTACTCAAATAATTATCAATTAATTATTCTTAATGTCGATTAAAAATCAATTTTTTCACTCAATTCATTGAATTGTAATATTGCAAGTCATCAGAGAATTGAACGAACAATTGCTTAACGATCATCAGATTTGTTGACAATAACCAAGATTGTCATCACTTGTGGTCATTCATCACATATAATGACTCGTTTGAACGGATAATTATAGCTTTGATTTCATACCTCCGTTATTAAAGAGGTTATCGAGTGATTTTGAAATGGAAAGTCGGGACCAAAATGATGGGTAAATGGCGAAGAAGACAATAATTAGTCCAATGGGTAGTCCCTCTGTTCAACCTATTGTTCACTACATCTGTATCTGAAGGTAATCGCGAGTCATTCCGAAACCTAACTTTTGTTTTCATCTCTCAATTCTTATTTGAATTGTTCTCTCAGTTCTAACATAAATACAAATTTCTTCGCTATTTCATAGAAAACTGAGAATATGTTAATTGATTTACCGATTCTTATAATAATATGTGTCTGCAGTTCATTACTATTGATATGGTTTTTGATTTGTTGTTTCTGTAAATGCTTTTGTTGGGAGTGTTGTGGTGACAGATGTCGGACGTCCTCCTGAATGGTTTGGCTAACCCGGCAAACCATCTGTCACTCATCCCAATTAGAGGTTAGAGGTTTCACTTATTTGATATACGATATTATATACATTTGCCTCCATTTCATCGCTGGGTATCCCATCGATGAAACATTACTTTCCAATTGAATATATTGTTTCGATTGACCGGATATTAATTCGATGAAAAGGAATTCACGAGATCTTAAATATTCACAAAAGAAGATGAAATGAAAATGATTTCGGAAAATAAGAAAATAAAGAATTCTTATGGGAATATCGAACAAAAGTATATTATAGCGAGAATTTCAATCTTCAAACCTCTTCACTCTAAGTCTGATCGCCTAAACTGGTGCTCAATTGGTCACCCGTGAGATTAGGATAAAACTTTAGGACAATATTGAAGTTGAGGTCAGATTCGGGCTAAGAATCTGTTGGAGTGAAGCGAGTCGTCAAACAAATAGTCATTTATTAAGCGGACAAACATTGTCTGAGTCTATATTGTTATTATAGGCATATCATGTGTTTGCAGATCCAAAGCTAGAATAAACTCAACTCAACTCCTGTGCAAACCACCGAAGAATAATAGAAGAGGAGAGAGAGTGAGAGTGAGATCGCGTCCAAATTAAATTATTTTTATGCTAATATAGGCTAATATAACACTAAGTTATGCTTTTCTAAGAGATTTACTGTTTATGACACCGACTCTGAGTGACGGCAATAGAGAGAAACTTATACTTTTAAATCGTTGTTAAGGCTATTTGTATTGATATCGGTTCGGATGCGCCGCTCGAGCACAGCCTCTATTGGCTCCATTGGCAGAGACGCCTCTAAATCCATTAAATCCTCCGCATTTAGACATCGACTGCTATTTTATCGATTACAGGTCTCCAGAGAGAGACCCATCTGCGCCAAACCGAGACCTGGATCACTGGATCAACCTCTTCAATGCTCTCCTCTTCTATGGTTCCCCTAAATTGAATTTACCGATTACTCCATTACATGGAAGGCAGACATAGAGATGAATCTCTCGCATCCCTCCCCTCCCTCTCCCCTACATCTCTCCCATCTCTCTCTCTTCCCATCGAAGAAGCAGTGAATTGTGTAAAACCAATAATAATGAAAAGATCTGGTCTTAACAGAGAAGTGACAATCAATTACATTAAGAATAGATGGAAAGCAATAAATTTTGTTCAAATGTTTTCTTTCGTTTCAATGGTTTATTGATTTCAATAAAAAGTTTAGACAATAAGAACAAAACTGTTGTCTATGTCTTAAAATTATAGTCAAACCAAAAGAGTGTCTCATTTTGAGTATAAATTGAGTCTAATTTCAATTAAACACTTATGAAGACTAGACATGGAATGACTCGTCAGTAATATTTGACAAAAAATTATGGTTTAATCTCTTGCGAGCACTCAATGTTTGACTAGAAATTACAGGACTGGCCGTAAGGCCCGACGCGTGCACTACGGATACGCTGTTCTAATGCTGAGTGACAGCCGTTCCGCTATCAGCCGACCCCTATTTCCCTGGAGTGTCGACCCTTTCCCGCGATGAACCTATTTTTTGACTACAGATCGTCCGAAACTCAAATACTTCCCAATTCTAACTAATTATTACAATTATTGCATCAATTGTTTCGCATATCATTCGCATATCACTAAAGAGAAGTTCACCCATGGGTTGACTTACGGTCGCCCACTGTTTCACTGTTGAACTCAATTTGCGTTTTGCCCCTCATTCAGAAGTCCCGTTGTCTGTCTGTTCCGCACTATTATGTAAATTCCATTGTTATTTCGTATAACATATATGTATTGCTTGTATTGTCGCTCAACTTTCAACTTAACTTTGAACTTTTCAAAAGACACAACTGATATCAAGGGTTTCTTTGACTTACAAACATAGATACTATATATTTCCACTTTTACTCTTACAAAACCAAATTGAAAGATAATTTCTTTCTTTTGGATTCATTAAATCAATAATTTATATCAATTAATATACGAAGAGTTTAGAAGTTTTCAGAATTAAAGCTATATTATAGTAGTTATGACTTTCAAATTGAAATATCCCAACAATTTAGACATAATATCAATCGAATCTTTAGTGTCGTTCAGAATAGTCTATAGTATGAGTGAATGCAAACTCAAATACAGAATATATAACTGAAATATAATTGTCATGATTTGTGTTATAATAATGACGACGAAAATTAAGTTAAATGTTGAGCGAAATTAGTTAATCAACTGTTGTCTGACTACTTTGAACAATGGGTTGGTTTAAAATGTTTTCTGAGAAAAGCGAACAGACCTTCACAACGAGAAGTTTCATATATCAACGAACAAATTGATAACAATTTTGTTTTAAATATAATTTGTGTTAAATTAAAACCAAAAGAATAATTGTTTGGATGAGTCGGACATGACTTAGAAAAAAGTGGACATAATTTGTGATCTTTTAATACATCTCTTGATATGCTATGACTAGTAGTAAAGACATCGGTATTACTGACAGAATCGAAACGGAATCTAATTATTGAATAGTGTTTTGAAGGGAAGCCAATCATCGCAATCAAGTCGAGTGTCGGCTCCCTTTTGAACATTAGTTGGGGGTCTCTATAGCTCTAACTCGACATAAATCCCTTTATAGTCATAAATTAGTTAATTTCCCACAAATTTTTACCCATATTTTCACATAGACTTAGAAAATAGTTTGCTTTGCATTTCAGAGCTAAGCGTCCAAAACATGGTTGAGATAAGCGATATAACAGATGGCCAGCCGTAAGATCTCTATTTTGGACAACTTCTTGTCGGGCGGAAGAGTCGGCAAAAGATGTCTCAACTCAGCGAAGGCCACATTGAAAGCCTCGACTCGGATCCGTTCTCTGGTCGCGTGCGCTAACCTATACTTCTGTGTCGCTCGTCTTCGCCGACGTCTCTCTTCTCGTGTCAGATGAGTGGTTGGCGTCGAAGAGTTTCCATTTGATGAAAAGTCATTAGCATTGGTCAGTCCAGCACTGGAACCGTTTCTGGTTCTGCTATAGCCGTGGTTTCGGCGCGAGTTCTGAGATCTGATTTGCGTTTCACAGTTGGAAACCAAAGCCGTCGACGATATGATTGTCTGAACACTTGTAGGCATTGGACTGATTGGCACACCATTGAGACCATTGCACTCTTGACCACAATGGGAACTCTTCCTCAAGTGAGAGAACACATTAGAAGAGTTGGTGTTTTCGATGTCTTGTGTATTGGTTGAGGTCATCCCAAACGAATACATTTCCACCCCTTCTCTCACCTAATGGTGAAAACACTTCATTATATTCACTGATATAAGAGTTAACTCTTTTCTAATGAGTTAACACATTATTTAATGATAACACTATTCAATGATAAGAAGCGCTTCAGTGCTTACAGTAGTTCACTGTTTGGTTCGCTTACATCGTTCACTGAGTTCATTGATTATACAAACACTGATGGGCTCACAGAATGAACCAGAGGTCCCGCTGTGGACCTGTGCTCTGCCACTGATGTGGTGTGCCGTAGGAGGAGGTTCTTCGGGCGCGCACGTGATCCACATCTCCGAGCAGTCACTACGGAAAACACTCTCTGACCAAACATTCAATAGTTATAGAGATAGCGATCGCTAATAGTGATGGTAAATATGAAGACACTATATCTCAATCTTAAGTTCTCTCAAACCTAGTTTATCACTA
>JAQGAJ010000733.1:0-12924 GCA_034689365.1 Liebstadia similis
ATTTGTAATCAGTTATCTTCGACAACAATGTCCTCTACATCTAGAAAGTCAATGGTTTCGTCTCCTTCTCGACCATTCTTCTCAATACAAGCTCTCTTCTGATCCGATACTTCTTCTCAAGTATTGGCCATCGATTGTGAAATGATTTAAATATAAAATTTATTAACAAATTAAATATATTTTAATCACAATTACAATCATTTTGTAATTTAATAAAAACCACTAACATTTCAAAAATTCAATTAAGTTTTTAACCAATAAATAGTTAATCAATTGACGGCTCAGACAATAGACGTGTGAAACGAGTTGTCATTTCTGTCGGTCCTCGACTCAGGTCTCGAAGAAGTGTCAGATTCATTGAACGAGTTTTGACTATAGTTTAAGTTCGATATATTGCCGTTCGGCCGATGAGGTTGTGTCCAATGAGATGGCATCGGCTCCGAAAATACATTAACCGACTGAGCGGCCGGACTCGTGTTCACTAAAGGACTGGTCACTGAGTTCTGGTAGTGATTGTTCATTGAGTTTGAGGACATCGGACTCGACATCTGTGTTGTCATTGGATTCGAGTAACGATTGTTTGTTTGTGAATACATATTGTACTGCGGGTGCGGAGAACTGGTCGACCGGTGAGACATCGCCGGTGAATAGGTATCTCTGTTTGAAGTCGACTCCCATTGGTTTGCCATTTGATGCGAATAACTGACAGGTTGTGAGTTCTGATACGAATGATTCATATTCATGGTATTCATTGGTATATCCGTTTGGATCGGATTGAAGGCAGACATCGGAGGGAAGTGCTGCGGAACTGGCGGTACCATTGGATTCATCTGTTGGTTCCAGAGAGCTGTCGGATCCGATTCGTCGTAATGCATAGCCATCGGAGGCATCATTGGAGGAATCATAGGCGGCATCGGTGGCATTGGAGGGGGTGGTGGAGGCGGTAATCCCCCGCCGAAGTGGTCAGATATTGAACTCGCAGAGTCATCCATGAATGATGAGTCACCTCCGAAGCCATCGACAGGCGATTTGACAGACATTGTGAGGGTTTGTCTTAAGACAGTGGCCTCGGCTTTTGCCTCATCGAGTTTGCGTTCGGCATTTCGGGCCAGAATCCAGTTCTCGTGGACCTGTTTCTCCAATTGGTTGATCTGAGACTTGTATTTACGTTCTGTGTCTTCAATCTCTTTCTTCATTGACTGCAATTGACTTCTGAGAGAAATGTTTTCTTCTTCGAAAGTCGCCAATTGTGTGGACAAAGAGTAGGCGTCCTCTTCCTTCTGCTGGCGTTGGATGTGATGAACACCGATCTGTTTACCCAATTCGAGTTCCTTCTCCTTATAATACTTAGTGAGCACTTCCAACTCCATCTGTGCTTTCAGTCTGTCCTGAAGTGCACTTTCCCTCTCAGTCTTGAGGACATTATTATTCTCTTCGAGTGAAACCAATTTGTCGTTCAATTGTCTGCACTTTTGGTTCACTTCTTCGAGTTTGCAAATCAACTCATTCTTATCATTCGTGAGATTTTTCATCTGTACTTCCATTTTGACGATATCGTAGATATCATTGAGAGACTGATCACAATTTCTATTATCGATTTCGTCTTCATCTTCAATGGTTTGATCTTCGGAATAGTTATTGTCAACAGGTTTGCGAACTTTAGTCAGAATTTCTTTAAGCGATTCTAATTCAAGTTCTTTGTTTGTCTTCTCTTCCCTCAACATTTTCATCTCTTCGGTCAACTTCTGGAGATCACCCGAAAGCTGTTCATTCCTTTGAGTCAACTCTTCCGACTTGTTTTCAAGTCTTGAATATTCTTCTTCCAAATCGGTTAAACTTGAGTTCAATTCATTTTTAGAGGCTTTAAGTTCTTCATTATTGGTCCGAAGAATATTGAGATTATTTTCACTCTCTTTGAGCAAATTTTTTATTCGTTCCGATTCTGCACTCAATTTCTCGTATTTTTCTTTAAGAACGCGATTCTTAATATAGAAATCGTGTGAAAAATAATTTCAAAACAAATTTCCAATCAATTAATACCTCTTTTTCTTTTTGTTTTGCCGTCGATTCATACTTAGAGACAGTTTCCGACTGTTTAGTGATCTGTTGTTGCAATGCCTCCAAACTTGAGCTCAGATTCACATTCTCTTTCTGAGAGTTCAAGAAGTCGTTGAGCAGATGGTTGGCCTCCGAAGCGGTCTCAGCGGTGGTCTCGAGTTCTGTTTCGAGGTTAACCACTTTGAGGAGGAGCTGATCCCTTTCGTTCTATCAATACATGTTGTCGTCAAATAAAACTGATGACAATTATTTACCTTAAGTTTTGTGAATTCTTTCTCTAAAGGAATCACTTTATGTTCGGCCGCTTTCATCCTTTCGATCGCTATTTGAGACTAAAATCAATGAAACGATAATCAGAGCCCACATTCACTACTATTTTATCGATTAATACCTTTTCTTTTTCTCTGTCGATCTCTTTTTGCATTTTCTCTTTTTCAGCCTCGAAGTAATAGATCTGTCGCTCGGCTTTACAACAGATATCTGTCGGAAGAAAAGCAAAGATAAGGAATAATTTGCAAAAATAATGTCAATTTACTTCTTAGTTCACTCTCTTTTCGTGAAGAACAGACTACCGAAACAATTAGTTTCATTAGACACCAATTGAAGGCAATAACGAATATGAAGACAACCATTTGGGGTGAGATCTGTAACTGTTTGAGAACAAGTTCGATGTCATCTGGAATTATATCACTAATGGTTTGGGTGACAGCCATGCCGTCAATCCAACCAAACATCTTCTCCGACTCGATGTTTAGCTTCGGTTCCGATTGTTCAACGGTTTGGTCGACAAACTCTTGTTTAGGTTCTTCGACCACTTCAGCCTTATTTTCAATTACAGGTTCTTCATTCGAAACAACTGATTCTTCCACAACTGGCTCCGGATCTTTTGTCTCCACAATAGTCTCCGCAACTTTTGCTTCTTCTACAATAGGAGCAACTTTTGACTCTAAATGATCAGTCATGTGCTCATTTAGCTCAAGCAGTTTGGACTCGTCTTTTGCGGAAATGATGTCAGAAAACTGATTCGGCGTCTCGTGATTGAGCTCTATTGGTGGTGGTATTGGATCGGCCGGAATGTTAATCTTATCGTCCAAATTGTCATTATTGGTCTCGTTTTGTACACTTTGTATAGACTCAGACGTCTCTGAAGTGGAAGAGTCATAACCTGTTAATTCAGGTGAAACACTGTCTGTGTTATGAACTTGTAATTCCTCTTTTGGTTCATCACTAGAACTGGAATTTGTGGTAACACCAGAAGTAAGATCGTTATCAGTCAACGGCTTATCGATAGAGAGCTCTTCGTTTTGCTTAACTGGTTCTTCGTCCGCAACCGAGACATTGTTCGTTTCAGAGACTTCAACGTCTGGAGTCGGAGCCGATTCAACAACAGAACCATTATTATTAGCACCGATAACATCCACTGAATCTTCAGATAGTGATTCACTTTTATTAGTATTTAGATCATTGATTTCATTGTCAGTACTTTCACTTTTAATAATATTATCATTTCTAATATCTTTTGAAACATCATTCGAAATATTCAAACTATTATTTGTAAATTCTTGACTATTTGTGATTATATTCTCCTTTTCTTCTGTAATATTTTGTGACTTTTCTTCATTTTGTTCGACCTTTTCTTCAGATTTTGTTGAACTATCACTTTCTTTAGTCTCAACAGAATCACTCTTATTGTCAGCTTTTGTGTCTTCATTTAATGACTCGTTTTTCATTTCTGATGAAACGGGAGAAATAACTTCTTGGCTTTCAGAAGAGACTTCTTTTTCTTCTTCTTTTTTGTCTTCGTTTGGCAACTCTTTGTGTGACTCTTCAGGAGTTGATGTCTGTATTTGAGGCAAAGTATCATTGTTTTCAGTGCCAACCTCTGAGCTCTCATTTTGTTTATCATTTATATTCTTCTCTTCCTTTGAAAGGCTGTCGTTCTCAGCATTTTCAACGACGGTTTCATTTTTTATCTCTTCTTCAGCAATGATCTCTTCAGTAGAATCAGCTGCAGAGACATCACTGGTTTCTGTGGATTCACTTTTGTGAATGTCATTAACAGAGCTGTTGAGTCCAACCGAAGAATCGTTGGATTCAATATTGTCTTTAATATTTGGTAATTTAACAGAAATTGTTGGGGTTTTGGTGGCAGTGGTTGGCTCTGGTTTGATGGCCGCCGACGCTTCGATGTCTTCCTCCTCGTCATAAAAAGTGGTTCCGTCGACAACAGTAAACATCTTCTGTGTCGGAGTCATTGTCGGAGTATAGTGTGGGTCATCACTCATAGAGGAATATACCAACGGATCTATCGATGTCTTAGAGATTTCGTCCGTGTTTTCACTCAACTTGAAAATCGAATTAAACTCATTTTCATTGACAGCCTTTTCGGACGAAACCGCTTCACTCGGCTCACCATTCGAAGCACTGACCGTCGAATCGGCCTCTTTTGATGTCACGAGACTATAGGTCAACATTTTGAGCACTTCGTGATTGTCCGCCAAATCTCCGGTCGCGGCAGAAATACCGAAATACCCGAACTTCGGTAAAACCACGTCTTCCTTTCGGAAGCATAGCTCATAATCGTTGTCACTATTAGTCAAACCCGAGTGAAACATAACTGTCAGCACATTCTTCTGGTATTCAATCTTCACTCGAGTGGGAAATTGTTTATTGCGGTAATCTCTTAGACAACCGGCCAGTTGTTGGTCGAGACCGTCGTTTGAGTGATTGTACGAAAGCGATCCGTTGTTAACGATGGCCATAATGTATGGGTTGTTCCCCTTCTTGTCGTTGTCGTACGAATCAAACATTAGACTCAATCCCTTCCAGTTGTCGGCCGAACCGAATACCGGTCCTTCGGGAAGAGGCTCTTCGGTGTACCAGAAGGCGAACCCATCGCCTCCAAACCGATCAGAACCGGTAACTCTGAAGAATAGTTCAATTGTCCACAAATCAAAGTCTGTCTTAGACTTTGTCCAAAGCGAACCCCTTTTGCTTTTGGCCGAAGGGGTCACTAAAACCAGTTCTCCCGAAGCCTTTGCACTGCCGTCGAGTGTCCAGAAGTGAAGACTTCCGTTATCTTCGGACAGATTCGGACCTTTGAGTGAATACTTATACTCAAACCTATTGTCCAACTGTTGTGTCAATTGGTGTCCAAATATTAATTCCTCCGAAATAGCGGTCATAAGTATCACAAATGACATACATTTGGACATTGAGTTCGTGTTCAATGAATAATACATTTTCACTGATTTAACTAAAAACTAAAAATTTTGCGAATCTATTAGTGGTCAGAGTCGGTGACCGTTTCGGTGACTTTAAGGCCCGAAGTGGTCAACACTTGTTTAGTATCATTGGGTTCACTGTTTGTGATCTACACGTCATTACAGCACAACATTTGGACCAATACTTCAAAGCACTGAACGATCACTGAATACAACGCTATTCACTAATAGAGAGAAGGCATCACTTCATTCACAACCATTAGGCTCTATCTTAACTAACAATTGAGTACTTTTTATAATAACAGTTTCTACTTCTGTTCAATCGATTTAAGATCAATAAAAGTACTAAATGTTTGAACTCTTATATCCGGTTCTAACATATGTGAGGTTTGATTGCAATGATTGTCAAAGCGTTCAATGACTCCACTCTTTGACAGACATTAGACACAAATCAGTGACAATCGGATCAATTGATTGATAACACTATCCATTCCTCGGGATGTTCTTCGTCTTCATGAGTGCCATGAAATTGAGTCCACGGATGAGTCGGAAAAGTGTTTCCGATAACTGAGACTCAAATTGAAAACTGACATAAAATATGGGAATAATTATTAACTATTCTGTCATTAATTAAGTTTTGATCGATTGGTCACTAATTAGTAGTTATTAATTGATTTAATCATTTTATTTAAATTCAATTTGAATATCTAATTAGATTAACTAGTTAAAGTTATAGGTGAAGTGAGGTTTGAAAAGTTTGCTAATTTGATCGATTGGTCGATTTGGTGGTCAAACATTTGTCTGGTCGTCACGTACTCCGACCGCACGCGCGAACAAATAGTTTCGATATAAGACTTAATTCAAATCGAATTTCTTTTCATTCGTTACTAATTCCTAATAAAGTTTTGGTCAACTCTTAACTGATAAGAGTTCTTAGGAATGACTGACAAACCAATCAAATCAAACAACGATTCCAATGAATCTCAAGAAGTAATGTCTTATCCGAAGAACTCATTCGATCGTTTCGGCGATGACTTAAGCGAAGTAATAGTCAGTCATTTATCACTCGAAGACAAGTTTCGGTTTCAATGTCTGTCCAAACAGTGGTCTCGACTGGTCTTCAAAAGACAATACGATCTGACGGTTGAGAAAATGGGCAACAATTTTCGTAAACAATTGAAGACTTTGAAGAAAATAGTGAAGAAGTGTCCGAATATTGAGTCGATAGCACTTCCGTATTATGTCGAGGATGAGTACATCCAGAAGTGTAAGACATTGAGAGTTATCACTAGGTATTTGACTAAAGTCTCGACATTCAAGTGTTGGTCTTTGAATGTAAGCAAAAAAAGATTGGATCAGTTCTTCGCGAAGTTTGGCCACACTTTGAAGAGAATCGAAATCGAGATCTTGGAGGACAATACCGATTGGATCTCATATCTCGACAATTGTCCTGATCTCGAAGTCTTAAGTATCGCTGAGTTCAATGATGGCATTGATTGGAACAAACATTTGTTCCCTCGACTCAAGAAATTCCAATTGACTGTCGGAATGAATATCAATAACTTCACTATTTTTCTGAAGAATCACAAAAATCTCGAAGTGATTGATATTAACCTAAATGGCGGTCAATATGAAGAACTCACTGAACTCTTCGGCGTCTTATCTCAATTGAAACAATTGAAAAGTTTGAGAATTGAATTCGTTTTTGATTTGAATAATAAGACTGTATTAACAGAATCGATGAAAACGATTGCCAACCAATGCAAGCAATTGAATCAATTGGTGATCAGATCCCAAATTCCCGATTCTTCGGAAGGTTTCGTTCCTTTCGTTTTAGGAATTTTGAAACGTTTCCCTCATTTGAGAAGATTTGAAGTAAAGGCAGATCTGAAACCTATTCGACAACAAATACTCGGAAGTCTTTCCTTCAGATGTTGTCCACAACTAACTAAACTGACCATAGATTTGGGTTCAATGGAAATCACGGATCGATTCTTTGATTACATATCAGAGGGTTTATCTCGAGTCAAGTATTTGAATCTTCACAACTTTTCCGGATCTGCAGACTTGATGGCCAAACAATTGTCTAAACCATCACAACTAAGAAGTCTTCAGTTGAGTCGATGTCAGAATTTCAAAATCAAAAGTCTTCGTAATATCACTGAAGTGATGGCCAAACGTCCGAAACTCGATATAACTTTTGAATAATGATTCTTATCTTCCGATTAATCCATATATTCATCCATTGATTCGTATATTTATTTAATTTGATAAAACTTAATAATTCATTTCATTTAAGTTCTTTTACAATTGAAAAGATCTGATGTAAAGATCCTTCACTTCTCATCGTTTCCATTGATTTTAAAATGTAATTAAAAACTTTTATTTGATTAAAAATAAAAAACTAATTAATCAAACAAATGGACAAATTTTTTGACCAACGATTCAAAATCAGTTGATTAGAAAACTTTTGTCGAAGTATTGGTTCCAAAGAAGTCAATCATTGACTCAAATACTTCAATATAGATGTCTATTCATACCATTGGATCACCAATTGATCCAAAGTTGACATTCTTTAAAGTTATCTCAATTTGTGCCTTAATTAGAATTTAAATACCTTTTCAAAGACTGTCACCGATCGGGTGATCGAGTGATTGGTCACTCATTTGGTCTCAATTAGAAGAAGTGGTCAAACCATTGGACAGACGTCTGAGAGAACCGGATCTGACCTCTACTTCACTCGTAATCGCAATCAAACAAAAGTTGTAAATAATGTCATTATCTTTGAACTAATCTTTTAGACATTCCTCGTCTCCAGAAGTGATGGCATCGCAGACACCAATCCCTTCAGACGGTCAGTCTTCGGATGACCCGAACGTGTTGTCAAATCTGATCCAACAAATGGTTTGTTTTGATATTCATTTAGTTTTTTAATTAATTTGATTTGAATTATCGCTTAATTAGAATTTGAGTGACAGAACTGAAGAGACAATCGATGGCAAGAAATCATCGAAAAAGAGGTATTTATTGATATAAAACCAGTTACGGCTCATCGACTGTTCTCCCGATCAGAACCGGTTTAACATATTTGGAACAAATGGTCGATCACTTATGTCTTTGGGATCCCAACTATGAGGAGAATCCAAAGAGATTTACCGAAACTCTTAAAAGGATCCGTGAATTAGATCTGACGGACAGATGTTATAACTTAACAGTTAGTTCTTTGAATTGATTTTAATTTTCAAACTTTTTTGTTATCAAAACAAAAGCCGAGAAAAGCGACTGAAGAGGAAATACTTTCTGTCCATTCGGCCGAACATTTGGAACTCGTGAAGAGTACACACGGTATAGAAAGCCTTGAAGTTCTCGAAGAAATATCTTCGCGTTTCGATGCCGTCTATTTTCATCCTAAGACATACGAGTTGTCGCTCTATTCTGTCGGATGTACTGTCGATTTGATGTCTTCTATAGTTTCGGGAGAAGTGACCAATGGTTTTGCTTTAGTCCGACCGCCCGGACATCACGCCATGGCTTCAGAGGCGTGCGGGTTCGACATTGCCTTAAGTGTGTTCTTCATCTGATTCTTGGTTTAATTAATCCAATCAGGTATTGCTTCTTCAACAACGTTGCCATCGGTGCCAAACATTGTATCGATAATTTGGGTCTCGAAAGGATTCTGATAGTGGACTGGGATGTACATCACGGACAGGCGACTCAATATGCCTTCTATGACGACCCCCGAGTGCTCTACTTCTCTGTCCATCGCTACGAATTGGGGGCCTTTTGGCCCGAACTCATTGAATCGAATTACAACTTCATTGGTGGCGACAAAGCGAAGGGATTTAATATAAATGTTTCTTTAAATGAGACACAAATGCAAAACTCGGACTATCTCGCCATTTGGCACAACATTCTTCTTCCCGTCGCCTATGAATTCAACCCTCAATTAGTTATAGTCTCTGCCGGTTATGACGCGGCCATCGGTTGTCCCGAAGGAGAGATGTGTTTAAGTCCAGCGCTTTATTCACATTTATGCCATTCCTTAATGTCTTTGGCCAAAGGAAAGCTATGTGTGGTTCTCGAGGGCGGGTATTGCATACCATCTTTGGCCGAAAGCGCTTCCCTTACGTTAAGAACATTATTAGGAGATCCCTGTCCTCTGATAGAAGACTTAACACCTCTGAAGGAATCGCTGATAAAATCTGTTTTGGATGTGATTTGCGTTTTGCGTCCGTATTGGAAATGTCTTCAACTCCAGGGGGTCTTCGATATGCATTCCCCCAGCGATACCTACCGTAAGGAACACTTGCCTTTTGTTGAATACCGCGGACAAATGGCTTTATTGGGAAAGCCGACCAAATACCCGACCCGTGACTGTTATCCCATTCAGGAAAGCGACCAAAAAACTCAAAATTTGAATGAAATCAAACGTTTGATAGCAATAACCGATCTTTCGGTGAATTACAGTCACCGAACATGTATTGCATTCGACGAACACATGACTCGACACAAGTGCTGGTCTTCACATCCCGAGAGACCCAACAGAATCACTTCAATCGCCAAAAAGTTGAAGGATAACAATCTCTTTGATCAATGCCTACATCTCAAGACTAGAAGTGCCACCGAAGAGGAATTGGGTTTAATTCACACCAAAGAATATATCGAAACAATAAAATCGACACAAAATATGTCGGAAAAAGAATTGAAGAAAATGTCGAATAAATACGATTCGATATATTTGACAAAAGAAACCTACAGTTCGGCCAAACTTGCCGTCGGAAACTTATTACAAGTGGTCGACAACGTTCTGACCGGGAATTGTCTCAACGGTTTCGCGTGCATTCGTCCGCCGGGCCATCACTCTGGCCGTGCAATTGCCTCAGGATTTTGCATCTTCAACAATGTGGCCATCGCTGCCGAATATGCGATTCGCAAATATGACCAAAAACGGGTTCTTATTATCGATTGGGACGTACATCACGGCGACGGTAAGACTCACTCTCTTTTCGGTCATTTATCCAAATATTGTAAAACAGGAACACAAAAGATATTCGTTAACAACGAAAGAGTGGTCTATATATCACTTCATCGCTACGATTTCGGTGACTTCTTTCCGACAACTATTCAGTCCAATTACAACATCGCCAAAAACATAATAAACATTCCCTGGAATGGGGGACCGATGGCAGACCCGGAATATATGCTCGCCTTCTTCAATGTCATTCTTCCGGTGGCCTATAGTTTCAATCCAGACCTGGTTCTGATTAGCGCCGGCTTTGATGCGGCCATAAGTAAGTAACGATCACTCACTTAAGGATGTCCTCTAAGTTTAATTCTTCAGACGATCCTTTGGGTGAATATCTACTCTCTCCGCGAGCTTACGGACATATGACTCATTGGTTGTCCAGTTTGGCCAACGGAAAAGTCATCGCCGCTCTAGAGGTATGTCATTGTTGTAAATGAAATAGAGATAACTTTTGTTCCGAAGGGCGGATATAATGTCGAGTCTATCAGTAACGCCGCCTCCGAATGCGTGTCCGTCTTATTGGGCAATAGTCCCGACCCTCTTGTGATGACCAAATACAACGAATCGGCTGTTGAGGCCCTTAAGTGTGTGATTGGCTTCCATTCGACAAATTGGCAAAACTTGAAGTTTGACTTCGATTTGCCTCAAAGTCTTATCTAATAATTGATTCAATTGTTTTTTATTTTCGTATTTTAATAATTTTATAGACTTTTAATATATAATAATAATCTCGACTTAAATACTATTTTTTATATGAATTTTTAAAATAGGAATAAAATACTAAAACGAGTAAAAATAATTTAAGACGTGATAACATTTAACTAACGTTTTTCCCTTTCATTTCCCTTTCATTGCACTTAAGAGTTGAGTAAAACCTAATCAGTGGTTAACTTAAACCTCACCACTAATGAAGTTATCGATAATGACTGGAAGTTCTGAATCCTTGTATATATTTTTATGTCCGTAACGGCGATCGCCATTGAAGGCAATCAATTGGGCTTTTGGCACATTCTTCGGCTGCTCTTTGAGGGCCTGTTCGTAGAGTTTTTGGCCCAAAACAAAGGGAACGATTCGATCGTCTTCTGCGTGAAGAATAAGAAGCGGTACTCGGATTCGGTTCATAAGAGATATCGAATCGAAATTAGTTTCGTTGGTTTGGACCAGAGGTTCGACAAAGAATTGTTTGAAGAATGGGAACAGTTTTGCGTACAGAAGTCCGTACGGATGATAATATACAGTTTCGCCGATCGAAGTGAACGGCGCCTCAAGAATAAGAGCTCTCGGGTTATCACTATCTGGCAGTTCACTCAACAATATTGTACTGACAGCTGTTCCCAAAGAGTGGCCCCATATTATCACTCGCTTCTTGTGGACCAACCTTTGGCTGATTAGCCAATTATAGACAACTTTTGCGTCAGTCTTGAGACCGTTGGCCGTCGGCCAGACATTAGTAGAGTCGCCGAAACCCCTGTAGTCAAAAGTGATTACGTGTCCGTCCAATTGTCGCGATCGGGTCAACACATTATACAAACCCCTTCTGTGAGTCCCACCTCTGGCCCCAGCGTTGCCGTGGATATAGAGAAAAATGGGTCGATTGTCGTCGAAAGCGACCAATGGTTTGACCGAATTGTTGTATTTAATACAGTCTTCAGTCCTACTCTTCGGTAATATATGCCAAACGCCTAACTCAATGGTCTCGTTGTGGTCGGTATGGCTTAAGTAGAAGTTTCGGGTGCAGTTCAGACCGAATGAGCCCAAGGGGTCGCTCAGGTTCTTCCCTAACGGGAAATTCACATAATTCATGAATACAAAGAGTCGGCGGACAGTCGGACAGAACCGAAAGACAAGGGGAGCGACAATGAAGACCACTGTGAAGACAATCACCACAAACACTAACAACACTTTCAAACAAGTCTTTATCGACGGATGAACTCTTGGTTTTGATCTCACTTTTGGTCGTTTCAGTTCTTCGTCTCCATTGAGAGACTCTTCACTCGAGTTCGGAGTTTTGTTTCTTTGCCGTAATTTTGAATCCATTTCTGGATTTTAAATGATTTGCAAAACAATTAACAAAAAGCAAAGAAACTGAGAGTCAGTTCAGAATTGATTGTCATTTGTTGTCATCACTGCAGTAGTGATGCACTCATTGGAGTCGAGTTAGGCTTTACTCCACTAGTGATGAGTTGGCTCGAGCTCTGGGTTTAACCGACTTTAGCTCCGAGATTAAAGTTAATTATCAAAGAGTTGGCTCATTTCAGTGACACAACACTAAGTTTGAGTCCCAGAAGAATTTCCTTTATGGAAACTTTGGGGAAAGTTCCCGAAACCCTTTACCCTTCAGGAAAATCTTATAATTCAAACATAATTTGGTTGAAGTGAGTGATAATAACTTTTGCTTATCATTCATATAAATATAATCAATTCATAACTCTATTAATAACTAGTATTCACATTAAAGGGAATTTTTAGCAGTGATCACACAAAATTGAAAAAATATACTCAAAGAAAAAATCCTTAAATCACTGCAAAAAACTTTTGAGAAAAAATTACTAAAAATTAATTTATGATAAATAACTAATAATTGGTTTATTAATCGAGAAATTGATTTAATTGATG
>JAQGAJ010000734.1:0-12923 GCA_034689365.1 Liebstadia similis
GACATTTATTGGTTTATCGTTAGGATTGAAATGTTTTAATCATTGGTCAGAAATGGCGTTAAAACTTCATTTACGGCCAATCGGTTCGCTTCTTAAGCGAACACTTCCAGCGGTCAATACCTCTTCGCAGAAACGTTATCTCAATTTACAAGAGTTTCAAAGCAAACAACTGATGAGGAATAATGGCGTTCGGGTTCAGAGGTTTTGTGTCATCGATAATACCGAACAAATAAAGGCCGTTATCGGAGACCCGAACAGCAAATACAGCGAATGTCCTTCGGCTGACTCGGGAACCAAATCAATCACCGATGAGATGAATCAAATGTCTTTAGCAGATGTCGAGGAATACGTTATCAAAGCTCAGGTTCTGGCCGGTGGTCGAGGAAAGGGATACTTCAAGAACTCTCAGATGAAAGGAGGCGTTCAGTTGACTAAAGACAAGAAGAAAGTGTTCGAAGTCTGCGGTAAAATGTTGAACGACTATCTGATCACCGCTCAGACCACCAAAAGCGGGGTTTTAGTCCATAAAGTGATGATCGCTGAAGCGCTAGATATCAAGAAAGAGCTATATCTGGCTATTCTTTTGGACAGAGCCAGCAATGGACCAGTGATTGTCGCTTCAGAAGAAGGAGGAGTTGACATCGAACAGGTGGCGGAGAAGAACCCCAAAGCTATTCATAAGTTTCCGGTTTCGATCGATGATAACGAGGACAGTCTGGACTTAGAACTGGCCAAAAGTGTTGCCAAAACGGGTTTAGGTCTTAGCGGGGCTCTGGTCGAGGACGCGGCCACACAAATATCTCGTTTGTATAAAATGTTCATTAAATTAGATGCGCTTCAGATCGAAGTCAATCCCTTCGGAATCACTACAAAAGATTCTTTGGTTTGTTTCGACGCGAAAATCAATTTCGATGAAAACGCTTCGTTCAGACATCAATGGATGAAACACATCGAAGACGAAAACATGGCTGAAGAGGACCCGAGAGACCGGTTGGCCCGCGATTACAACTTGAACTTTGTTCCGATGGACGGAAACATTGCTTGTCTTGTGAACGGTGCGGGTCTGGCCATGGCTACAATGGATATCATCCACCACTACGGCGGAAGTCCCGCCAATTTCCTGGACGTCGGCGGTTCTGTCAATAAGGCCGGAGTCGAGAATGCCTTCCGTCTAATCACAGCCGATCCAAAAGTCCGCGCGATTTTGGTTAACATATTCGGAGGTATTGTCAACTGCGAGACCATCGCTAAGGGTCTGATCGCTGCCAAGAATTTGGTGAAAGTGCCGCTCATTGTCAGACTCGAGGGAACAAACTCTGAAACGGCCAGAGATATGCTGAGCCAAGTGTCCGAAATCATATCCGCCGCAGATCTGGACGACGCCGCACAGAAAGCCGTCAAAGCAGTAGTTATTTAGTCATTAGATTATAATTGATATCTATTTTTAATGAAATCATGTTTTCATATGAATTGTTAGTAAAGAACTTAAATGTTAAATGATTTCCAAAATCGGGTCAAATATTTTAAATTTTCTAATTAAGTGATTATTTTGAAAAAGTTTTTATACATTTGTCAGAAAATCAATTAATAAACAAATTCTAAATAAGTTTTTTTGTCTCCTAATTGAGTCCAAAATCAAAACCAAGAGTTTCTTCCAATGGTTATTAAAAAAGTATAAATATGTCTAATAATCATAAATGTCATCAATTTCTTGAGTTATTCCTCTCGGTCTCCATAAGACATTCGCGGACAAGAATTCTCGCGTGAATTATCCCTCTTTTGAGTCTTTCAGCCGAACTCTTAGATCCAGAATAAGTCGGACGAATGTCTTTGCCTAAGAAGTAGAAAGAGTTGCATCTCATGAGTCGATGTCCCGAAGGATCAGTTGATAGACAGACCTAACTCTTCGATCACTTGAAGAAGTTGTGCGTACTTTGAGGCCGAATTGGCCGTCGGTTGGATCGGATTAATGCCGAACGGCATCTGAGATGGGGTCAGAAGAGTCGGTACTCCAGAGTTAAACGACGGCTGAACAGACATTCCCTGAGAGGCCATCATCTGAGAGACCATCGCCTGCTGTGCGCTCACAACTAGTGCCGAATCGGAAGACTGTTTGTCGTCAATCATGAGATCCATTGTTTGGCTCTTATTATAGATATTTAACTCAAATCTGTTTCACATTTGTCTCAAATCAATGAAAAGTGTTTACAATTTAAAAGTCTTTCATTCACTCAAATGATGTGACGAAAGGAAGAGATTTTGGATCCCTTTTCACGACTCGATCCCTATCTCTATATCGCAGACCCTTTCACACCATTTCAGACCCTATTCTCAGATCCCTTCGAGCGTTACGTTTAGACAAATGATAGGTTTGACAACTCTTTGCTCGCAATCAGTGAATGACATTTAAATCTCAATCAAAATGTTTTGTTTTTAACACAAAATACTCGAATAAATAATAAAATTCAAGCGAAAGTTAAAACTATTTCAATCAAAACTTTTAAATTACAAATCAATTGAGAATAGAATTGATTAATGACTGAAATGATGGAAACAATGGCAAAGATATGGACAAAAGTATAGTTTCAATGGATTACGTCCTCGTCTTAGGGAAGTAGAGCTGAACAGTGATCGAAAAGTGAGTTCAGTTTTGCTGACATCCCATACATTATCGCATCGATTGTCTCTATTTAGGGATCAGTTTTGATGCAATTTTTGGAGACCTTTTGGGTCTAAATTCAAAGCAAACACTTCTTTAATCGTAACGTCTTTTATGACAAACCCTTCAAAATCGCAAACCATTTGAAAAGCATTTGTTTGTAAACACAAAACACGTGAAACTCATTGACGGATATGTCGGCCGAAGAGTCCGCTCAGACCCCGACCTCTTCGTCGGCTGAAGCGTCCGAATCCGGTCAGTCGGCGACGAAGAAACCAATTTGTGTGCTATTGTTAGGAATGGCCGGAAGCGGTAAATCGACGCTCTGTTCGCGTCTGACCCGACACTTGTTTGACCAGAAGTCGATGCCGTATATCATCAACTGTGACCCCGCAGTGCTGTCCACTCCCTTCCCGACCAACATCGACATCAGAGACACTGTTAAATACAAAGAAGTGATGAAGAGATACAATTTGGGTCCGAACGGAGCGATCATCACTTGTCTGAACCTCTTCGCCACTCAATTGGATCAAGTGATCAAATTAATTGATAAGCGATCCGATACTCACGAGTGAGCTCTGATTACAATCAAGATTTGTTTGAATTGAGTTTTAAATGGCATTTAATTTGTTTAGATATGTATTGTTTGACACTCCGGGACAGATCGAAGTCTTCACGTGGTCTGCTTCGGGAGCCATAATCACCGAATCATTGGCTTCGCGTTACCCGACAGTGATTGTATACGTCATGGATGTCGCCCGAAGTCATAATCCGATCACTTTTATGTCAAATATGTTGTATTCGTGTTCTGTTGTCTATAAATACAAATTACCGATAATTATAGCACTGAATAAGAGCGATGTCATTGACCCCAAGTTCGCTATCGATTGGATGAAAGACTGGACGCTCTTCCAGGAGGCCATCGACAAAGAGACCTCTTATATGTCAAACCTCACCCGATCCATGTCCTTGGCTTTGGACACTTTCTACGAGAACCTGACCGCTGTCGGCGTCTCTGCCGCCACCGGACTCGGAATGGACCAACTCGTCGATGCCATAAAAGCTGCTGCAGTTGAGTATGAAAGGGATTACCGACCAGAATATGAACGAATCAAAAAGGAGGCAGAATTGGCCCGAATTAAGGACAGCGATGAACGGCTGAAGAGAGCCGAACAACAGAAGGGAGTCGGAGATAAAGTAGATATCATGACGTTTGGCGATCCCTCTGTCACCGCACGACTCGATCGCGGAGAAGAATATGAGTCCGAAGACGAAGATATGGCTATCCCTGAAGAAGAAGAAGAAGGTTTGTCTTCACGTAATAATTGTTATCATTTATTGATTAATTTTTTATTTTGATTGCAGACGAAAAAGAAAAGAAAGAATATAAAGACTTCAAGAAGTTGTTAGAGACTCAAAAACAAAGGCCGGGATAAGGATCGAGATTAAAGTCCTGTGACTTCGATCACTTGCACTCAACCAATAGGTTTCACAAATTAATTATCGTTTTTCTGTCCAAACCTTCAAAATTGTTATCTATTCTCAAATTTACGAAATATTTTTTGAAAATCCATTATTTTATAAATAAATGAATCACTTTTCGACTTAAATATTGGGTTCAAATCGTTCAGTAATTTATGTGAACTTTGTTTATAGATATCTCATATGAAAGCCTTATCTCATAAACCACTCGACGACTGATTAAATATTATTCAAACCCAGGATTTGATGTAAATATGAAATGAGATTTAATGGAATTTTTGTTATTACTTGAGAACAAAGTGATGTCAATGATGTCAATTGGTTTCGATTATCATTCACTTAAATAATTACCGAATCATTTCCGTCATTCATCGACTGATATCTTCATCTCAAGTCATTTGAACAGAAATTCAGTGCAATTATAATACTCATAGAAATGTTATAACGATTGGTCTTCAGTCCCGCCATAACCTCTGTGAAGATGTCAGTCCCGCCGAACCCGATTTGCCGAATATGTCTGGAAAGCGAATCCCTGTCGAAGCTGATGAGTCCGTGCGATTGTAAGGGAACCGCTCAATACGTTCACAGACATTGTCTCCAACGATGGCTCAAATCGAGGCGAACCCACAAACGGATGAAATGCGAAATTTGCAAAACCTATTATGTCTTCAGATATCGGAACCGATTCGAGAAACTATTGATTATAATTAACGATAAATGGCAGACATTCAGACATTCCATTCTTCATCAAAACTTGCATTTCTTTGCAGTGATTTCGAGTCTTATATTATGTCTTTTATCGGTTCACTTGTATTATATAATATTCAGCGGATCTCTCGAAGTGACCATTCATTCGGCTCTTTTGCCGGATATGGATCTTCTAATTTGGCACAAATCAGACGCCTATTCAATAGTATGTGTTGACCGGGACTGTGACTGCGAGACCGATATCCACAACGACAACAATAACCCCAATTGGAATCATCAATGTCTTAATTGGAAGGACAGGTCGGTCTCGATCTTGAGTAAAGTGACTTTTCTAGTCTATGACGCCGATCACGGCCACGACGACGACTTCATAGGCGGAGTCAGTCTTTCGATATATCAGATGCTGTTCTATGGCTATAACGGAAAGGATGTTATTCTCAAATGGGATAAACCCTATGCCGGAAGTCTTGCCATAAGAATGAATTGGTTGCCAAAAGTGGTCAAACTTTTTGTCGATTTTATATACAATTAATTATTTTATTTCAAAATTTGATTTTATTCTTAACTTTTAAGAAATTGTATAAACTTATGGATAAATTCAATAAATTAGACATTTATTTGAGTTAAAGTCTAAATCTAAACAAACTATTAAACGTTTTACTGAACGAATCCAAATGAGATTTCCAGAACCCATCACACGATTCTCTGTAGAAATCGGCGATCATTTCATACTTCTCTGGGTTTAGAGCCATATAACGAACCGATGGATCGCTCGAAGTCTTGTCAATAGCTTCGGACCATTCCGTGCCATTCATTGCCGGAGGCTTTCTATTAATTAAATTTGAATTTTTAGAAAACTAAAAACAAATATAAAATTAGTTTAAAATTGAAATTAAACTAATTAAATGAATTGATTTATAGTATTGAAGTGAAGTTTGATTTGAATTCGATAAGACTCACCCAGTTTTGGCGAAAGTGGTCCAAATATCAATCATGGCTTCACTCAATTGTTTTTGTTCTTCATTTTGTTGCAAAAGAGGATTTCCAAAGACGTACTGAATATCGTCTCCGTGTTGAACACCAGTCCATCCATTTCTAGTGGTGAACATCAATCGATATGCATATGTCTGTCCAGTCCGAGACAATTCAGTTCCAAACTTTATTGTCGGACACGTGAGTTGATAGTCCCCGAAAGCATTGGCCACCGCGTGCTTCAGTTGACGCCCGTCCTTATCGGTCAGACCTTTCGTGTAAAAATCTGCCGCTTCTTCGGCAAACGATATATTGAGGGCCGAAAAGAAGAACTGGATATAGAGTTTAGCCTTCGCTACACTCATCGAACTGTCGGGACTTTGAGGCGCCAAGTCTTCGAGTCCATACCCCGTGACAAAGCCCGCGCCTTCGTCTTTGCACGTACCGAACAGTAGAGACACGTTTTGACTGAGGTTTTGGTTACAATTAATTTGATTCGAGTTTAATTCAATATAGACTTACTTATATTCTTTAGCTCTAAGAGCTTTCGAGGGTTGAATGGGTAATATAGAATCTCCATAAATGGGAGTGAAGAAGAGCCCACTGTACTCTTGTTTAGTACAATATTCTACAATCAGTTGTGGATCGATGTTTCGAAGACAATTAACATCTATTTTAGATGTTTTGTCGGTGCAGTTGAAGTGTTGGGCCATTTGATTGGCTTTAATTAGAGCCGATTCCTTGGTCTCACTCCCGATATATGAGTCGACTGAACCGCTTTGAAGTATCGCCCTCTGGAACAGTTGGGTTTGACTCTTATGCAGGACCAGTGCCGACACAGCCATACTGCCAGCACTTTCGCCGAATATCGTCACCGAATTAGGGTTTCCTCCGAAGAAATGAATATTGTTTTGAACGAACTGAAGACCTGTCAAGAGATCAGTCAACGCCTGATTTCCTGGGATTTGTTCGGTTCCGTCAAAGAGGAAACCAAAAGCCGAGAGTCTGTAATTGACTTCAACAACGACAACATCTCCGATGGCCGAAAGGTATGTGGCGTTAAAGCTTTTATCATTGATGGTACCGGTGATGAAAGTACCGCCATATACCCAAAACATTACGCTCTTTGGCTTCTGTCCAACGAATCTGTCCGACGGAACATATATGTTGAGGAATAGACAGTTCTCGTTGACGTCATTGCGATTCTGTTGCATACATGAGGAACGGGCTGTCGATTCAAATGGTTAGGAATTGCATAAAGCATTGCATTTCTTACGATATGTTGCATTCCATATACCATTCCAGCCATCGATCGGTTGAGAACTCTTGAATCTTGAGCTCCCGATCGGAGGCATTGCGTAAGGAATTCCCAAAAATACAGAAACATTTTTATTTAATTCTCTAATAAAAGCTGTTTTTCCTTCAATTTCTCCCAAACCTGTCTTCACTCGAATACAATCGACTGAAAGAGAACTCAAAACCGAAAAGAAAAGAATAAAAAACATTTTTGACAATAAAATTGTGAAACTGTTTAACAGAAAATGGAAATATTTGAGAATGAATTGAATGATTTGAATGAACTCAGAATTTATAGGTATTCCGAGAATTTTGAAGACCGAGAACTTTGATCATGGCTTCGATCAAATGATTCTAATCAATGGAAATTTCAATGTCGTTATTGAGACAAATGTTCAATAATCCAGTGATAATCTATTGTTTTTCAATTCTATCCCAATCTCACTCACATTTCTCAATACAAACTTTGTACTAATAATTTCCCGCGAGATTAATATTGTTTCACAAGACTCTTCTGATTGGGTCCATAAGCGGATCCATAAATTTGATGACATTATTCTAACGAATTTATACGAAAACAACAATGAAATATGTAATATATTCCAGAGCCGAACAGTTCTGCGCTTCACTGTATAGTAGATAATAATGTACTCAATTCACTGGTCATTAGTTCAGAGCTTTTAATAAAATTAAATTTATTTAATGTTTGAGATTCTGATGAGTTTTATATAAATAGCTTTTAAAAAGGTTCGGAAACAAAACAATAATAATAATTGAGAGCCGAAGTGAAAAATGTAGAGATTGTCGGCCAAACGGTCGTCAGAGCTCTGCCTTCCTTTGCATTTGCGTTCAAACTTTTAATTAAATATTTATTTAAGTTATGTTTGTCTAATGAATCGAATTGAATGAGTATTTTTCACTTCGTTTCGAGCAATCATTTCGTATGGAATTAAGAGCTAAAACGGTCGATACGAGTGAGCACAGGGTCTGAGCACAGGTCTGAGCACAGGGTCTGTCACAAAATGATTAAATAAATCAGAGAAGATATCAAAACATATTTGACTGAATCCTAATTCACTGAATACTACAGTATTGTCGACAAAGAGGAGACTTCTTGTGAACCAACTGTTCCTCTGAATGTCTTAAACGGCTATTCTGTTCGTGCAATTGCTTGAGTTGTGTTTGAAGGGCACGAATGGTCTGATTCTTGTCCTCCAATTCATCTCTCAATTTATTCAATTTCAGATGACATTCGTGGCAGTGATTGGAATGACTGCACTCGCAGTTTGTTTTATCACCGAATCCAAGTCCCACCGAATCCTTGGCTCCAATAAAACTGTTATTCTCTTCAATCTCTTTTTGAATCCATTCGGGAATCTTTGAGAATAGAAAATCACAAAAGGATTAGACGTTTCTCTTCTCAAACATTGTATCTAAAGATAACATAAAAATAATGTTTTTCTTCAATTTTATGTTATATTAAGGAATGCTTTTTCACTCAAGTCTTACATTTGAATTCATATTAATGTTCTCGTTCTCAGAGATATTTGAATAGGTCTTCACAGAAACCCCTTCTTCTGGAACAGTCGATAAATCCATGGTTTGATTAATTGTTTGATTGTTATCTCCGATGACAGCAATCGTTGTTTCGATCACTATATAAATCGTATCGTCTATTAAGTTGTGGTCAAAAGAGTAATTCAATTAAACGATTGTGCGATCACTGGAATTGTGGTTAAACCTGGAAAGACATAGAGGTTGGACACACCCACAACATCTCCCTGGTGTAAATTGACCGGAGAGGCATACAAAGAGACCACCGGTTGTGGCTTTAAGATAATTGCTTTGTTGGATGAGCTCAGGAGCCAGAGATCAGACAACTTATCGATTATGATTTGTGGGTCTCGTATTTGGACAATCGGGTGATCCGGACCTATACTCTCAACCACTTTCATCAAAGATTGATTGCATTCACCTATAATTCAAAATTTAGTTTCGTTTAAATTTTAATGTAAATGTGAATCGAATTAGAAGATTGGATAATAATTATTGAGTAAAGAGAATAATAGGATCTGAAACGACTAAATATCTTGATATTATTTGATATCACTTTGATATGCATTATTGATAAGTTATTTTGTTTATCATGTTTTGCCATAATTTATAACTAGTCTAAAGAGATATTTTTAGTTCAGTATATAAATAAATTAAATTTAATATATTCTCTGTTATTATTGTTAGAATGAGAGCCAAAAGGAGTACATTATGGGAGATGTCATTCCCGAGTGGGCTCTTTTGTGTTCGGTTAAATGTCAGAAGAGTTGAGATTTTGTCTTCAAATAACCAGAATTAATATGATAGCCATCTCTTCCTCTGAAGTGATATTCTCTTCAGAAGAAAAGAATCCATTAATTTGTTTGAACTATAATTCAATGGTTTGTGTGTCTGAGAACAGAATAATATAACTCGAATGGCATAACAAATGGATATAAATGTAGTTTTATGTCAAACAAAGCTCATTACAGACAAATTGTCACCGATATTAAGGTCTTGAGAGATATCTAATCGAGTTTGTCTACGATTACACTCGTCTGGCATTTAAACGAACCTAATTTAATTGCTTCCGAAGACTGACTGTTTAATTGATTCGTGTTTTCCTCCGATTCTGCAAAATTCCGATTTAATGATAATATCATTTTTGGGTTCAGACAAACCCATTCGCGAAGACAACGGATTCAGATGTCGGGCGCCCCAGAAGTAGATCACATTTTCGCAATTGGAAGCCATTGTAAAAGAAGAACCCGTTTGAACGCTCTGTCGATTAATTAAGGGAAATCTTTAACATTGATAATGTAATTTCGGCAAAATTGACGCCAAACTACCCCTACTTTACTAAAAAGACTTACAATTATAGATTGATCTTCGAGTTGAAGGACCAGTCGAGGTCTATGAGAAGGCTTGACGTGAGCCAACCCGAGCTGTGCCTCTGAGTTGTTGCCGGTTGTGACCACTTTTCCGTCTTCGATGATGAACGCCGAATGAGTCCTTCCGAGAGATACTGAATGCACAGAGTGTTTGATCCATTTGAGTCTCGTGGGAACAGTTGTATGAGTGATCTTAATGGTTCTGAAGTTGATCTTTTCGTTTAATCCCAATTTGTTGAAGTCATTGTTACCGCACACCCAAACAGATCCGTCCTCATCGAGAAAAGCTGTGCAGTCGTGACCGCAAAATACATTTTTAATGATCACTCCTTCAGGAAAGACAACACTCGTTGGTATTTCAACGATAGCTTCTTTGGAACCGATGCCAAGTTTGCCGTACGTGTTGTGTCCCCACGCGTAAGACTTTCCATCGCCGGTCACAACCGACACGTGATTTGTACCACAACTGACGGCCGAAACGTCTGCGCTGAACAGTGTGTCAACTAATTTGGGTGAAAAACAGGACACACTGTCAGGTCTTCCGAGACAACCGCTCCGATGATCGCCGCACGTCATAACCAGTCCATTCTTACTGACAAAGACACTGAATCCGTGTCCGCAACAGACGTGAACTATATTTCGATTTCGTAAGACATCAATACTTTTAGGCTCCGAAACGAGTGAAGCGATCGATTCACCCAAACCTAACTGTCCTTCAGAACCACTGCCCCAACAATAAACCTGAGAGCTATACGAAAGGGCCAAACAATGGGTCGAACTCTTGGATATCTGTTCGCGAGGTTAAGAACATTGAAAATAAATTATTAATTAAATGCAACGAAAGTTGATAAAAGTTAATAAAAGGCTTTTTTTATAATTCATGTATTTTCTTATAGATTACGGTTTCTAATAAAGAATTTTCATTCATTTAAATTAACGATTGTTTATGTTTAATAGCAATGAGTATTATACTCACAACAATTATGGTAAGATTTAATGGTAAGCCGATTCTGATTTTATCACCTGATATCACCTTGCATGATTTTTTATAAGCTTTCTAACGATCTAAAAATTAACTTTTTGCTTCAATTTGCATTGTAAAAGATCCCGACTTAGTTGGGAAGACTGATTAAATGACATGCATAACAAGATAATTTTGGTACCGTTCGACTCGTCATGAATTAGATAAGATGAGATTTTAAAAATAAGGTAAGAATTCATAAGAATAGTCATAAGAAGTCATAAGAATTAACTAGATTTTTGAAGTTTGCTTTATAAACAATCGGCAGTTAATCATCAATTTTGAATGAAAATGATTTGTCGTTTATTTATAAGATCTTAAAACAAATGAACTGAAAGACAAGTCGAATGGTATCAAAATTATCATTTTATTTCATGTACCAAAGCATTAGACCATAGCTTTAAAGTCCATTCAAATCTTATAATCGATTTGTCATTTTTAAGTGACATCAACTCAATGGCTGTCAATTGTGATGAAGAGATCGATAATTTTAAACCTGTTTTCAAATATTTTAAAAACAATTTATTCAAAAATGATTGCAAACAAAGCCATCGAATAATAGACTTTTCAAAGAGTGATCAAAACGACGATCGCGTCCGAGAAGTGACTATAAATACAAACCAAGCGATTGAAAGTCCGATTGGCAGTGATTTTAGTGACAGAAATCAATGGAAAGTGTTTACAATCGAAGGCATTGACGGACTTCTTGTGATTCCACAAATTCTTCGGAAGGAATCGACGGATAAATGGTTTAATTATTTGTTAAATGAGTTGCCATTCAGTGACTGTCATCTCCTCAGAGGAAACATATCTCTTCCGCCGAACCGACCGATAGGAGAGTCAAACCTGCGATGGATTAGTTTCGGTTATCATTACAATTGGGATACAAAACTGTACTCCGAGTCGAACCGAAGTCCTGTTCCTCTGCTAATCAATCAATTGAGTCAATACATGAGTCGGTCGCTAGGATTTGATGGATTCGTAGGAGAGGCCGGTCTTATCAACTATTATCGACAAAACTCAACGCTTTGTCCGCATTCCGATCATTCAGAGCCCAATAGGACGGCCCCCCTCTTCAGTCTAAGTCTGGGCTCAAGTGCTATATTCCTGATCGGATCCACCACTAAGTCATCGTCTGAGCCGATAATACCAATGATCCTAAGAGATGGCGATCTACTGGTGATGTCTTCGCGATGCAGACAATCATATCATGCGGTCCCCAAAATACTGGACGACAAGAAGAATGATGTGAAGAATGTTAACAATGGTTTGATCTCAAGAATCAATTTGAATGTAAGACAAGTGAACTGAAGATCAATTTGAGGTCAATTTAAGGTCATTTGTTAATTGAAAATTGTTATTATTAAAAGGACTTACAGTAAATTACAATTCAATTAGTAATTAATTTAAATAATCTGCAAAATCCTACTAAACGACTAGATTTGATGAAGTGTTTTAATCCCTAAACCATTCCGTTTTAAACTAAATTCAATAAATTTTATAATAAAAGGGTTTTTCGTATGGTTTGATGGTTTGCTGCCATAGTCTAGAGTTAGATAGTTATCACTATTTACAAGAAGTGGCACTCAATCACTGTCCAAATGCATATTAAAAATTATAGAATCGTTTTGTTTGTTTTGGAGCAGAAATGAGTTCAATTAGTTGTCAATTGATTTGCTTTCGAACAATGATTACCAGTTTTAAGCGATAATTCAAAAGTAATTGAAAGAATTGCACCAAAAGGTGATGAATGATAACAAACTGTTGAAACTGTTGGAACATTTGGGCCGATGAGCGATGTCCTGGTGTTCACTACTTTGATGATTATATATATTTGTGTTTCGTTTCCGTAATTATTATT